>PIJE02001694.1:22585-54564 GCA_002895965.2 Coryphaenoides rupestris
TCGCACTCGTCATACCACACGGGCGCCAACCACCATTGGGCTTGGGGACGATATGAAGAGGGGACGCCCAAGGGCTGTCAGAACGACGGATGATCCCCAGGTGCTCCATGTGCGAGAACTCCGCCTTCGCTACTGCGAGTTTGTCGGGGTTGAGTCGTCGGGCCCTGGCGTAGACTGGGGGTCCCTCCGTGGTGACATGATGCTCTACCCCGTGCTTGGTGGTGGGCGCAGAGAAGGTAGGCAGTGTCAGCTCAGGAAACTCAGTGAGCAGGCTGAGGTACCTGTCCGCCCCTGCCAGTGATCCTGACAGACCGTCGTACTCCGCCTCGCCCCGCGTACATGCGAGGGAGGAGAAGGTTAGGGCATCAACCAAGCGGCTGTTCTTAACGTCCACTAGTAGTCCATGGGCACAAAGAAAATCCGCACCTAGGAGGGAAAAATCGATGTCCGCTGTGACGAACCCCCAGGTGAACCGTTGCCCCCCCAAACATAGTTCAACAGGCCTCACACCATACGTGCGGATGGGGCTGCCGTTAGCCGTTGCCAACTGCGGCCCCCGCCCCCCCCGAGTGACGTCCTCCTCCGAAGCAGGAATAACGCTCCTTTGAGCGCCGGTGTCACAAAGGAACCTGCTACCAGAAATACTGTCACTGACGAAGAGCAGCCTGCTTGCATCACCAACACTCAGGGCCACTACTGAGCGTTGGTTCCCCCATTTCCCGTCGGCTTGTAGCTGCAGGGGGAAAGGCACCTTTTGGCTTTGGCGCCGAACCGCGCGTGGTAGAAACACAGGCCAGTCTCCCCACCCCGGCCCGGAGCTGCGGCGTTCCACGGCCTCTTAACTGGCAAGGGGGGACCGAAGCTTGGGGCCAATACGTCCGGACCCGGCTGCTGGGCCGCCAGGAAAAAACGGTCTGCTTCCTCAGCTAGGGCGCGAGGTTCTGTAATGACAGTGTTAGCCAACGCCGTCTGAACCCGGGGCGGCATGTGGCGTAGGAACATTTCCACAAATAAAAAATTGGGACGTTCCTCCCCCAGTAGATTCAGCATCTTCTCCATGAGCTGTCACCCAGGCCTTGAATGGCGAAAAGTTGGCGAGCCCTCTCCTTAGTGGACAATTCAAAAGTCTTTAGGAGGTGGGCTTTGAACGCCTCATACTTGTGCGGAGGGTTTGCAATGTAACCCACCAACCTGGACACCGCAGAGCTCCCCAGCGCTGCCACTACGTGGTAATACCTTTTCTCGTCGTCGGCTATTCTGCGGCAGGCAAAGTGCGCCTCCACATGCGCGAACCATGCCCTAGCGTCGCGCTCCCAGAACTCCGGCAGTTTAATAAAAATATCGCTGCTTGCCATGTTCAATATGTTTTCGGAAACTTCTTCGAAAACTTCGGGGTCACCAGTGTAGTGCCGAAGAACGGGAGTCGGAGGCGGCGTATTAAGAATGGAACTCCAAACTTTATTTTCCATTTGCGCAAATCCAAAACGTTAGTTGCACGCACTCACTAAACCAAAAGAGAACCCCGGTGCAGCCCCTTAATTAGTCCGAAGGGAAAACAACCTACCTAAACCGTTCCCCCACCCTAAACAATCACAAGGTGAATTATGTACATTATGGTTCCCCATAATATATATATATATATGACTCCACCTAGGGTTGCACGGTATACCGGTACTAGAAAAGTACCGCGCTACTCTGCCGTTAAAAACGGTACTATACCACATTCATTTAGTATCGGTACTTTAGAAATGACATGAGTTGCGTCAATGTGCGGGTTTGACAGCGGCGCTGTGTGTGTGTGTGTGTGTGTGTGTGTGTGTGTGTGTGTGTGTGTGCAGCTTGAAGGCTGAGCGCTCTGCTTCAACTCCTGCAGGGGGCGTGTCAACAGCCCTCCCCCTCTCTCACTCCCTGCAGGGGGCGTGTCAACAGCCCTCCCCCTCTCTCACTCTCCTCATTCAGTGCTCAGTCTGGACACAGTGAACATGGATGCTGCGAGGACTACAAGCGGTCTTGTCAGCCGTCCACAGCTTGTGGACAAAAGAGATGCACGTTGCCGACAGCCACGGCCCACGAACACGTCAAAACCCGTCTGTAATCGGTGCTTCAAATCTACGCAGGCGAAGGGAACCAACACATCCAACTTGGCGAAGCATCTCGCCGACAAACATCCCGACATATTAAAAGAGTTCAAATAGCGACAGGTTATCGAATGTGATGGATAACATAATTACAGTACATGCCCTCAAATAAGTCAAACGACAAGCAATTTTGTGACAAGCAAACTTGTTTCACCATCGGACTTTGACGAGACAATTAAAGGCAATGTGCTCAGTACGATGTACACAGACCCAAGGCAAAGAACTAGCGGCAACGCAGTTGTTAAAAAAGCACCAGTTTTCATTCCTTCAATACTCTTTGCCCAAGGAGGTACATTGAGTCATGACGGTGTGATATCAGGTCGCAAATATAACGTTAACTATCAAAGAAATCACATAAACTCAAGTATAGGGGACATCAGAAAAAAAAGCTTTAATAACACTGTCATTGATTTAATTATTTACAATAATTTTTAAACATAAAGCTCAGCAGCTGCAACAGAATAAACTTTATTTTTGTAAAAACATTTTAAATAGCTATATAGCTCAGCAGCTGTGTGAAAATATATTTTAATTGATTTATTTAGATTATTATTATTATTATTTGTAAGTTTAAACAGGTCACATTCCTGTTAACTCTTAGTTCACTTACCAAAAAGTAGCTGCAAAGCCAAAATATGTTTGTTACAAGTAAGTAACCTGAATTCCTGCAAAAGAGTGAATTGTCAATAAAATAATTTTAAGTTCCATGTTCTGTCATCCATTATTCCACTACTTTTCCTGATGTTTTAGGTTTTTACCGTGGTATCGTTTCAGTATCGGTATCGAGATATTTAGGCAGGTATCGGTATCGAACTCATAATTTTGGTATCGTGACAACGCTAACTCCACCATCATCAATTTGAAAAATAAAATAAAAAGACATTTAATAATCACTGATTGGTGTGGTGCCCTAATTAGAAGGTTTAACAAAGTATTCTCCTATTCTCCTGAAACATCCAAAAGCTCATCCAACAAATGAAACAAAATGAGTATGTAGGCATACGCAAACCACTGTCTCACAATAAGGGTGTGGGGCAGGATGCTTTGTTTCACAATTCCAAGACACAGAGTCGGCCTATATATTAAAATAAGAGACAAGATAAGGGTAAATGTAGCCTACTGTGGCATACTAATTGGATGTTGACCTACGCTACAAGAGTGCATACAATGACGTAAAACAAATGGTAATTTCAATAAAAATGTAAAATATAATATAAGAAAATATATAATATTTTTCATGCAGTCAGTTCATAGGCCTACATTCATCAACATACATCTTTATTCAAAACTATCTCATCTAAAATCGAACAAAATAAAATAAATAAAATGGGCCTATCCTCTTTGAACTAAATGTAGCCATATTTATGCCCAATAGCCTACTTCACCACCGATAATCCTTAAGAGATAGCAGTAGGCCGAGATGACTTCATCAGCTGGGTGAAATCAGCATCCAAAAGCACACATCGAAGTGTGGCTGCATTTAAAATACTCCTGCATTCTCCTTTAATTTGTAGACATTTCCACGGAGGGGAAGTGATAATATAGGACATAGGTCAGCCCGGGCCTCCGAAGACCCACTGGCTCAAGCACTGATAGAGTGCCAACACATACTGTATATGTCACTCTCTCTCCTCCCCCCCCCTCCCCCCCCCCCCCCCCCTCTCTCCCTCCCCCTCTCCCTCTCTCTCTCCCCCCCCCCCCTCTCTCTCCCCCCCCCCTCTCTCTCTCTCTCCCCTCTTCCTCTCTCTCTCTCTTCCCCCCCCCTCTCTCTCTCTTCTCTTCTCTCTCTCTCTCTCTCTCTCTCTCTCTCTCTCTCCCTGTCTCTCTCCCTCTCCCCCTCTCTCTTGGAAATGACTGGTCCCCAGAAGCCACTGACTTCCCCCCCCTTCACCACCTGCTCCTACCCCACCTCCACCCCCACCTATCCACCCATCCACCCCCTCTCTGCTGCAGCCCTGGTGGTGGCGGTGCAGCACTAGTAGCGGTGGCGGCGTGGCTGATTAGCATGCAGTAATGATGGGGAGCCGGGCTCCATTGTTCTAACACCTCCTCTCTCCTCCGCAGCAATCTGTCACCATTCAGAGGCTACGGCTACGGCGCCGCCGCGGCTCTGCTACGCTGCTCCCTCCACAAATGAGATGGATAATTAGTTGTCCCTCATGACGCCGCACTGTTCTCACCCCTGATTGCTTTCACCTTTTTGCTCCTGGCAATTTTGACACCTTGTAATCAGCCTGCTGCTTCTCCTTCTCCTCTCTCAATCCATATCTCTCCTCCTCCTCCTCCTCTTCTTCCCATTTCTTTTTTCTTCTTCGTCCTCCGATATCACTTCCTTCATTGCCTTCTTCTACGGTTCCGATCCAAACTGTACGACCCGGGTGTGTGCAGGAGGAGAAGAAGGCAAGGAGCAGAAGAAGAAAGATTGCGAGAGATTGGGTTCTTCCCGAGGCAATAGGGAGGGAGGGAGGGAAGAAGCAGTGTTGTCTTCAGCTATAGTTTTGTTTTTTTACACAACTTTGTTAATAAGTGAGTAAACATACACTAAACAGGGAGGGAGGGGGAGCTGTCATTAGACTCATCCTCCAAAATAACAAGGGATGACAACATAATTATGAGCAAGCAGATGTTCACGATCCCAGAGAGGGAAGCATGCAGGTGACACAACGTTCTTCATAAAACACATATAAATATACAGTGTATATATATAATATATATATATATATAATATATATATATATACTGTATATGTACACACATGGGTTTTATGATCATTTGTATTTGTAAATGATTCAGAATACATGATGTCCTTAAGAACTAATGTAGAAGATGTGAACATATTATGCACTGAGGAAATGTGTTATGATTTATGTGTTATGAATAAATTACACTTTGGAAGTAAAAAAACGGAGATGATCGATTCCAAAATATTCTGTCAATTTCTGTAAATGCATGAAGAAAAAACAATCTCTGTACAATTTAGATTCAGTAAATGAACTGTTAAAATACATTTTAGGAAGAGTGAAATTCAATTAGGAGGCTATACCAAACTCACAAAAGCAAAAATAAGATGAAAGATGGTTTCCATTCTTCACACCCGCTCAACTATGAGCCCGCGTGTTAGCAGGCAGGGCTATAGGGTCCCTCCTGCCTGAGCATGTGTTCCCATACACATATTATAGTTTAAACACATCACAACACTTCATAGCACTTCAAGTGCTTGCCATTGTTTGCAAAGCTGTGAATAAATACACCAGAAGTCAAAAGCTGACGCTTCTGTTGGAAAGAAATGATGAAAAGAAACTACAAAAAGTCCAAGTAATTGTGGTGTGCAGCTTGTTGAAAATAAAGTTCTTAGTAGCTGGTATATTGGTACAGTAGAGTGACGTGAAGTTGCACTGTAGTTTTGTGGTGGCTGCTCGGGTGTTATATGTTATATGTTTGCTTCCTGTGTGTTTAGGACGGTTGCTGTTGAAGTGTTCTGGGTGGCTGCTAGGGTGTACTGCGTACATTGCTAGGTTGTTCTAGGTGGTTACTGGGGTGTTCTGGGTGGTTGCTAGGGTGTACTGGCTGCGTTGCTTGGTTGTTCTAGGCGGTTGCTGGGTTGTTCTGGTTGTTATAGGGTGTACTGGGTGGTTGCTAGGGTGTACTGGGTGGTTGTTAGGGTGTTCTGGGTGGTTGCTAGGGTATAATGGATACCTTGCTAAGTTGTTCTAGGCGGTTGCTAGGTTGTTCTAGGTGGTTGTGATGGTGTTCTGGGTGGTCGCTATGGTTATCCAGGTGGTTTTGATGGTATAGGTGGTTGCTAGGGTGTTCTTGGTTTAAAAGTAATTTAAAAATATACAAGGATAAACTGTAAATGTATTTATCTCATTTAAAACTACAGAAAAAAACCGTAAATAAAAATTACACTAAAATTCCCCTTTTTTACAATTATTAATACAATTTTCACAAACGATTACTGTTAAAATACAGAATTGTACCTTATCAAAGCCAGCTGTATATTTAGATACTGTATTTATTTTCATTTTAAAGAAAAATGGCTTCATAAATACTCATGTGTGGTTGTTAATTGATTAAAAACTGTTCAAAGCAAAGATGAAAAACTAAGAAGAAAGATGTTTTCTATTATTTTGCTTAAATTGACAATTTATTTACATGATCAGTAAAAGTGTTGGTATTGTCATGACCTTAGAAAAAGTGAATGACTGCACTTTAGCAGACTTAAACATATCTTTTACCTAACTGCTCCTACAGTCAAATATAATAAAATCTCATCTGCCTACAATATACAAACCATAGCCTTCTATATTTGATGTCTTACAAGATTCTTTGGGCCACCAAAATGGCCATAGAGGTCCTGTTGTAGAGATAGGATAATGGTGATATGGCACGATAGTGTTGATGGAGAAATGCATGCACACATGCGAACCTCATTGAACAACACTGCTGCTGCATCATCTCCAATTACAGTGTACCGGTGCTGACCAAAGATGGAGGCATACACCTTGTGACAACACTCATAAGGTTAGCTGGTTGCAACAATCTAGCAAGTGTGCCACCTGTTGCTTAGTACAAGTTGTACACACAGCTGTGTAGCAGCTGGCAATAACTGGCAAGGGAGTTAGTCACTGAAGCCTAGATCATGCTTGAAAGCTAGCTGTCATGCTAGCTAGCTAAGCCATACCTTAACGAGCAAGACATCTATTTTCAACCGGTCATCTATTAGGTAGCCTAACTAGTAGACTTCAGTATCTCACTTGATAACCAGCTGTGAAGTGGTAGGCTACCAAGTAACAGGAGACACAGTAGCTAGCAAGCTAACATCTATAGCTAAGTGCGCACGCAACTTTTCGCACAATTCTGTGAGCAGCCCGCCTCCTCGTGAGCAATATCGCGCGCTTCCACTCCACCTGCATGCTCCGTGCAGATTGATTTTGTGGAAATAAGAAATCATGTGCTGTAACGTTAGTCCATTTTAGACAAATTAAAGTGATCATTCTGCACGGGAACTCAGCGGTAAACGTGCAGACAAAATCTAACTTAGACACGCAGAACTGCGAATCACCAGCCCCTTCTGCCAGCCACCGTGGAAGTATAAACGGACCTACAGACTCACGACAGAGGCAGAAACAAATTACCAACATTAAGGCAAGTACCTAGAGATTTTTGTATTAATATCTGACCGACCACTTAGCTCAACGTATTCAGACGTGCGTTCAACAAGGCGAATATGGAATCATTCAATTACAGACAGTGCAGAACGTTTGCCTTGTTGAACACGTCAAGTTCTCTGTGCTTTAGCCGGCTTAGTGTAACGTTAATGTACATTAATGTTTAGTTAGCTAGCTATAGCTAACTGACTAACCGTCCACAAGCCAGCAAGGGCCAGGTAAGTTGTGTGCCAGTTTGTTAGTGTTGCTAGTTTGTGACGAACCTGTTGGCTTGATTAACTTCCTAAGCAAACGTATCTAGAGCCAGTTTTTTGTGTTTGTTGCATGTATATCCTTCCTAAGTCACATTTTCCATTAGTGAAAGACGTCTAACTTATTTTGTAGCTATGAATATGTCCAGCTAACTAGGGCATAAAGTTAGCCATTTTTCCCAATTTCAAGGAGTTTTAAACTTTTTTCCTCCTCCTCAACAGATACAACGAAGCTTTCCAACGAGGCGTGCGCCGATACGTGAAGTAACTTGGGGTAAGAAAGAGTGCTCTTGGTCAGCTTGAGAAAGATATGGCGATGTGTTACGAAAAGCTTTTACATGTCCCACATGCAGTATTTCAGTCAAAACACTAAAAGGATATGTGGATCATCAGGGCTTACACAAAAATGAAGCAAATGGTCAATACACATGTTGCATAGTTGGGTGCAAATCCCTTTTTACAAAATATAATGCTTTTAAAAGCCATATGTACCGGCATCATAGACAGTCATCTTCTGTGTCACAATATGAGACAGTGCAAGGCCCATTTCAATGTGAAAATCCCCATTGCCAGAAACTCATTTTCCTATTGAACTCTATGGAAGAATTAGTCAGGAGAAGTAACCCTGAAAGTGATCCATCCATATCTACTGCATAGCTGGCAGCAGACTGATGGTTTAAGGTTCATTTGATACCTCAGACCCTTGATGACTTACTGCCATATAGGCAACCATGTACTCCATACTGTACCGGCGTTGAATCTAGTCCCCTGCCCCCCCCAATTCCCATAGAGATCCATTCAAATGCAGAGAGGTTGTAAGGGTACCTGAACATAAAATATAAAGAATCTGGTGATGGGTCACAGACTTTAGGAAGTTACACCATCCAAAGGGTCACTGTCCAAATAAGTATTTGTATAATTTAATCAAGGGTGTACTCATTTTTGAAACCCTTGATTTAAGCAAAGTTGTCAAATATACTTATTTTAGTTATTGATGACATTTCTTTCCATGTTGTTATTAAGTATATGTTTAATACATTTCAATTTTGCTATCTTTCCATAAATTATAATTGTTATCATTTAGAAATAGAAATATAACTATGTTCAGAGGGGGTGTACTCATACCTCTAGTATGTTTTGTTCTCTTGTGTGTATATGTACCATATGTGAAGAGCGATGTTCCCGACTCTATCACGGTATATAGAGCTTCCGCCAGTGGTGGAATGAGCTCCCGGCTCATGTCAGGACGGCCGAGTCGCTCGCCAGCTTCCGCAAGAGACTCAAGACCCACCTGTTCAGAGTTCACCTGGACTCTACATAACCCCCCTCCTTAACAAGAGACTCAAGACCCACCTGTTCAGAGTTCACCTGGACTCTACATAACCCCCCTCCTTAACAAGAGACTCAAGACCCACCTGTTCAGAGTTCACCTGGACTCTACATAACCCCCCTCCTTAACAAGAGACTCAAGACCCACCTGTTCAGAGTTCACCTGGACTCTACATAACCCCCCTCCTTAACAAGAGACTCAAGACCCACCTGTTCAGAGTTCACCTGGACTCTACATAACCCCCCTCCTTAACAAGAGACTCAAGACCCACCTGTTCAGAGTTCACCTGGACTCTACATAACCCCCCTCCTTAACAAGAGACTCAAGACCCACCTGTTCAGAGTTCACCTGGACTCTACATAACCCCCCCTCCTTAACAAGAGACTCAAGACCCACCTGTTCAGAGTTCACCTGGACTCTACATAACCCCCCCCCAGCACTAACCTGCGTGTTTGTATGTCTTAACACTTATTAATGGCACTTAGCATTGTTGTTCGTTCTCAGATGTTGTATCATGCTTAGAATTGCACGCCTGCCCAGCTACTTATGCAGGCAACTTGGCAATTATGAAACTCGTAATTGCCACCACAATAAAGCTGAAAAAAATGCACTCCAAAAAAATAATTTAAATAAATACATTACACACTGAAAATGTCCCTTCTCCATTTTCACTGTGTACCTGTTTCCTACGTTCTACCTTGTTTAATCATTGCTCCATATACCCCGCAGTATGGAGCAAAGACAATGGGTGCAATTTTCAGGCTCTTACTCCAGTGCTCTATGTGTAGATTCAGAGCATTTCATTCCATACACATTTTTGCCACAGCGTACTCGAGTAAGAACCTAAAAATTGCGCCCAATATATGGCTTGCATATCACAACTGGTTTGGAACCAGTTGTCACGACTGTGGTCATTCCCTCAGGTGAAAAAAAACAAACATGTAAAATTCTGGCAGCAGGGGTGCCAGAAAAAAATTATCAAATAACAGGAAAGTACTGTGAAACCAAAAAACATTTATAAACTAAAAAAGTGGTACTTTTTCTACAGTATATCTCTGCAATATTACATTAAATGCTGTTTTCTGCCAGTGATATCTTCTTCAATTAACTGAAATTAAATGCAAGAAGACAGAAATTTTCACCTAAAAATACGTAATTATCTAAAAAAAACGAGTAAAATACATTTAAAAAACAGTCCCGGCAATAATTACAACAAAAAACTGTAAATTTAAGATCACTTCCACTAAAAATAGAAAAAAGGTCATGTAATTTAACATTATAAAACCGTTGTTTATACTTTTTCAAGCGTTTTATAATGTAATATTGCAGAGATATACTGTAGAAAGATTACTGCTTTTTTACAGTTTATCAATGTTTTTTGGTTTCACAGTACTTTCCTGTTATTTAATGATTTTTTTCTGGCAACCCAGCTGCCAGATTTCTTCTGTTGTTTTTTTTACAGTGTACTGTATGTGGGAGTTTAAGAGTTTGCAAGTTTAAATACTTAAATTATTAAGTTAAAGCACACACTCAATAATTATAATAATGAACAAATGCTTTGTCTGCCTGGCCCATTCACTCACAATTAATGGGACTTGAAAAGCGGTCTGTTGTTAAACGATAACATTGCAAACATGCTGTTACCTTAAAATGGCTAATTATAGAATATTGAACTAATTGCATATTCTATAGTATATAATAATACATAGAACACATGCTATATAGTAATAATATTTTTAAATGTTTTCATATTTTACATTGTACATTTGTAAATCTGTTAGTTTAGTTTATTTGTACATTTGTAAATCTGTTTGTTTAGTTTATTTTTTATTATTCTGTTGATTTCCATATTGTTTTATTGTACTGTATTGCTATGCAACCTGGCACAATAATTTCCTTCGGGATTAATAAAGTTATATCTTATCTCTTATTATTATTAATGATAATAATAATATACAAATATTCTAATTGTAATATAATGGCGCATGAGTGGGTGTACATTATGTTCATTGTTCAGGGAGTTAAACACATTTCATTTGGCAATCAAATGAAACATTCCTTGAATATTTGAAGACATTACATCAGCCAAGGCTGCAAGCATAAATAGCAGCATAATTGTGCATCTAATAGAACAATAAGATGATGCTATTTGTAAACCCATAAACCACGTTTTAGATTTCAGTGAGCATATGTTGTGTGTTGTAACTTTTAAAGGTACTAATCAGTGCATTCTGAGCTCCGTGGGTTGAGACAATAACAATCAGAAACTAATGTTAGTTCTCGCAGGTTGTAGCAGGTTGTGGTTCAAGTTAAAACATGAGAGCTTCCCCGACTCTCTCTGTTGCGTAGAACAACTTTTGGGCTGATTTCTCTTATATTTGAGTCAGGTCGGATTTCGCGGTAAAATGGAAAGAAGTGACATGTAAGCGTGGATAATTAAAAGCAAAACATATATTTCATAGCTTTTTTAAATGTGTACAAGGGTGTAATTGTGATTAGAACTAATATTATTTTCTGATTGTTATTGTCTCAACCCATGGAGCTCAGAATGCACTGATTGTTACTTATAGTACCTTTAAAGTATTTAATGAATTGAAATTATTCCATAATCTATACTAAGGATGTATACACCTGGTGATTAATCGTTGAGCAGAGCTTGAAATGCTGAAAATAGTGAGCGACACTATTTATTGAATATGTTGGAAATGTTTTCCAAATTGTAATTTCCCCAAGTTTAATTTAGATAATTCATGTTGCTGAATAAGGTGACATTGGTGGAAGTGTTCTGATCATAGTCACATTTATTCAAAAGACAAATAAATGGTATTATCAAAATGTACATTTATTAGCCAAGCTCAAGTCCCTCTTTCTTTCAATGAAGGTCTCTGTGAAAAATATGTATTGACTTGTTTCAGTCTGTGAACATAAAACGTAGCTTTTTTTCTAATAACAAAAGTGTTACGGCCCCAGAGGTGGCCTTGTTGTGTTGTGATGTTCTTCTTTCTGCTGGTTCTCTGCTTCTGTCTGCAGGTAGAGGTGGGTGGAGTCACCAGCAGGAATAATGCAGCACACCTGAGCAGATTGAGCGGAGTCTACAAAGCCGAGCTGCTTCCTTTGTTCACTCTCTTCCCCTGACCTGCAGACTGCCACAAACGGTTTTGATTCTTCTGGGGGACTCTTATACCTTTACATTCACACTTACACACACACCAGGGCATACACACCACCACCCATAACATGGCATTTGTTGATCATTATTAAATTGATTGTTAAACCTTGCTCTTTTGTCACACACTTTTGAGCCACGTTGTGACAAAAGCAAAAGTCTTTCGACGTCAGACATATGTCCCATTTCATTCCAGGCCCAAACATCACTTTGTCTGCAAACAACATAAATGAACAAAAAACACACGGTGTAATGGCGATTTTATTACGAACACAAGTTCCGTGTCTTGCATAATCATCGTCTCAGATAGACTTTCTGAAGGGCAGTGATGGCATTGTGGGTATTCATATTCTTTATTTTATTTGAGAATTAAATAAACCAAACGGAATCTGTGATTCCGTTTTCTTTCTTTTTTTTTTTAAGAAAAAAAGGAAACAAAACCACAACAGCGGATTGTAGTGAGGGCAAGAAGTGGGACGCTGGGGTGAGTCGTGTCAGGGGAGAGACTGTCCACTCAGACCCTCTCCTCCTCCTCTCTGTCCAGAGACTGTCCACTCAGACCCTCTCCTCCTCTCCGTCCAGAGACTGTCCACTAAGACCATCTCCTCCTGTACGTCCAGAGACTGTCTACTCAGACCCTCTCCTCCTCTCCGTCCAGAGACTGTCCACTAAGACCCTCTCCTCCTCTCCGTCCAGAGACTGTCCACTCAGACCATCTCCTCCTCCTCCTCTGTGTCCAGAGATTGTCCACTCAGACCCTCTCCTCCTCCTCTCCGTCCAGAGACTGTCCACTCAGACCTCCTCCTCCTCTCTTGTCCCCTCAGAACGCCTCCTCCTCCTCCCCATCCATTGTCAGTTGCTGCTGGCTTCGCTCTTGTGTGAGAAGTGCAGGTAGAGGTGGCTGTTCATGCGGTCCTGGGGAACGAGGGCGTGGCAGAAGGCACACTTGTCGGGACTGCTGTCCCCGCTGTCCCCACCGCCGGCCCCAACCCCCACGGCCCCCCGCTCCAGCTCCCGCAGGACTGGACTCCAGAGGGGCTGTGTGTGCAGAGGTCACCACACACACACACACACACACACACACACACACACACACACACACACACACACACACACACACACACACACACACACACACACACAAGGTGTTATTGTGAAACATATGACAACATACACGATATGGCCAAAGGTCAGTGGACACCTGACCATCACACCTATATGAGCTTGTTGGACATCCCATTCTAAAACCATGGGCATTAATATGGAGTTGGACCCCCTTTGGGGCTATGACAGCTGCCACTCTTCTGGGAAGGCTTTCCACAAGATTTTGGAGTGTGTCTGTGGGAATTTGTACCCATTCAGCCAAAAGAGCATTTGTTAGCTCAGGCACTGATGTTGGACGAGAAGGCCTGGCTCGCAATCGGCATGCTAATTCCTCCCAAAGGTGTTCAATGGGGTTGAGGTCAGGGCTCTGTGCAGGCCAATCGAGTTCCTCCACACCAAACTTGTCTAACCATGTCTTTATGGACCTTGCTTTGTGCACAGGGGCGCAGTCATGCTGGAACAGCAAAGGCCCTTCCCCAAACTGTTGCCACAAAGTTGGAAGCGCCCAATTTCTTCATATCCTGTAGCATTAAGCATACCCGTCACTGGAACTAAGGGGCCGAGCCCAAACCCTGAGAAACAGCCCCAGACCATTATCCCTCCTCCACCAAACTTAGGTAGTAGGCACTATGCATTCTGGAAGGTAACATTCTCCTGGCATCCGCCAAACCCAGATTCGTCCATCAGTTTCTCTTTACGCACCATTCTGAATTGTAAATGTTTGTCTGTGGAGATTTCATGGCTATGTGCTTGATTGTATGCACCTGTTAGCAATGGGTGTGGCTGAAACACCTGAACTCAATAATTAGTAGGGGTGTCCACTGACTTTTGGCCATATAGTGTATGTTGTTAAACAAGGTTTACATTTGTTGAGTGCATTCCCGGTGTAAGGAGTAAGCAGGCCTATATATGATTTTTTACAGTGAAGCATTTCTGGTAGACTGCGGACATTGCCCCCTGTGTGTGTGTATAGATATACTTGCCCAAGACGCAATAATTCTATCTGAGAATTGCCACGACTATATACATATATGTATATATATATACTGTATATACACACATATATATATATATACACTGTATATATATCTATATAAATATTGGATGGCAGTGCTTTTCTTAAGGGCTTAATAGAAAATAATATACTAAGAATCAGTAACATTGAGAGGTAAGGCAAGCTGTGAGGCGAAAGAAGTTAAATACAGAAGGTGAGATACCTTGGCTTGTGGCTTGACTGTTAAGTGGATTTACTGGATTAAGCGGTACAATATCTCTCAATATTATCCACAGTAAATAATCTAGTCGCCGTGGTTTTACATCAAGAGTTACTATGTGTATGTTGTTAGCTTAAGGTGTCCATCCATCGTGAATGCATGGTAATAGAGTTATAGCCAAGCCATGTCAAGTGAAAACTGAGCTCTGTGTGTTGCATGTAAAGAGGCACGGATTAGCCTTTAAACGTTCAACTATGAAAATATTTCATCTGATTTAGACACCGCTACGCATCCATCTGTCTCCCAAACTGGTTATAAATAAATCACATGCGAGTGTGAAATTATAGGAACAGAAAATCTGCATTGACGATGTGGTAATACGTTTTGTGTTAAGCCAAAAAATGTATTTTTTTTCCCTCCCCAACTTCACACGTCTCCCTCATTCATTAGCAGGGACCAATCACAGGCTGGTAATGTGCTACTAGTTCCCCGAGACCCCCACGGCGGCGCTCACCTGTTGGGGTCCGCACACGCTCTCCAGCAGGGAGGAGGAGGAGGAGGAGGAGGGGGAAGGGGAGGAGGCGGGGGGGGCGCAGTGGGAGGCGGGGGACCGCGTGGGGAAGCCGAAGGCCGGCGTGGCACGGTGGTCTGCGGCGGTGGCCAGCTCCTCTGTCACGGCGGCGAGGGGGAAGGGGAGGGGCAGGCCACTCCGCGGGGGTCTGGGCTTCCCGGGCGCCGGCTGTCTCTCACGCGCGCTGTTCAGGAAGTCGTACTCGCAGTCCAACGCCGGCGGGAACTTCACGCTGAGCCGGGTCAGCGAGTCGACTAGGTCTCGGTCCTCCGGGCTGGCGCCGCGGGATGCCAGCGCCGTGGAGCTTTGTGGGACATCGCCGGCGGCCCTGGCAGCAGCCCCGAAGACGGAGACCCCCGCGACCGCGAGCGACCTCAGGGCCGACTGGCAGGGCCACTCAGCGGAAGGGCGGGGCCTCTCTGCCATGTCATCGGTACACTGGATGGGCATGGAGAACTGCTGGTCTGTTACACAGCAGAATAATCACATGGTTTCATATAAATGTATATAGTTATATATATGTATATGTGTGTATATTGTATATACACACACACACTGTTGTCTCAGGAGAAATATCAACTTATACACTGCTGGCGTTTAGAACATAGCAATTCCGCGTGTGTTATCAACATGTCACGGCCGGCTGTTCTTTCTGCTCATGCGATTGATCATCATTTATTGAATGACCAATTGACTTCCAATTGATACCTTTCCCTCTCATATATACAGTATATACAGATCGATAGTCAATTGCTCGATCAATAGATAGATAGCTGGAGGTATAGATATAGATAAATAGTGTGATAGATAGATGGATGGATATATAGATTTAATAGTTGTACTAATTATACAACCACCCACAGCATTTGTCAGTGGAATAATTAAATTTGTTTATCTGCTCTATTTTCACAGTTGGCCTGCACAGTTCAAGAGCCCAATGAAGAATGATTGTATTGTTCTTGATGAGGTGTTGCTCTGAAACTCGACATATCCTGAGCGCAACTAAAAAAACATTCTGAAGTAATTAAATTAAAAAGAACTAAATGCAGGTTCAGATCTCACAAACAGATAAAGCAACTTGGTCTGTAAAGGTGTTTATATTACCATTAGACTGATCAGTTCCCCCGTGAAATCTTTTTAGGTGGACTTTTTGTCGCCTGGTTAGAAATCGTATCTGCTGGAATTTCCCTTGAATGGCTTCAAATACTTCCAGCATGTCTTGACTAGGAAACAAAACACACAAAGTTTCAGGTGAACTCCTCCATTTAGCGAGTAATGTTTAAAAGAATTTAAAAATAAATCACACAAATAAAGACCACATACTTGTCCAAGTTGCTATTTATCGGTAACTTAGGAGCAACGGCCATGGCAGTTTCGATATTCTCCTTCTGAAAAACCAGAAAGACATGAAATAGTCAGAAATAATATTGACCATTGAGTCTTTAAACTAATAATGTTAGAGAGCCTGAGTGTTGAAACTGCAGGCGGCTGAAAACAGAATCTGCTATTGTCCTCTAGCACCCTCCGTTGACCTCAGAGAGAACGTACCGGTAGTGAGCAGACATAACATGAGAGAATGTACCAGTACTGAGCAGACATAACATGAGAGAACGTACCGGTAGTGAGCAGACATAACATGAGAGAATGTACCAGTACTGAGCAGACATAACATGAGAGAACGTACTGGTAGTGAGCAGACATAACATGAGAGAACGTACTGGTAGTGAGCAGACATAACATGAGAGAACGTACTGGTAGTGAGCAGACATAACATGAGAGAACGTACTGGTAGTGAGCAGACATAACTAGGGCTGGGTATCGTTTCAAATTTTCGGGTATCGGTACCCGAGTTTCGATACCGGTGCCAAAACGATACTTTTTTCCATACCTATGTGTAAATAAAAGCACATTTCATAATGCAATCGCCGGAACATGTTTTTACTGTAATACAAGTCTTTTTACATTAGTTTTTCCAAATAGAAAGAGTCCAAGTGTCATTCATTTCAAGTATGAAATATTTATTGCTCCTTTTTCACTTAGACAATTTGTAAACTAGGCCGTGTTTCCCATACATTGATTTATTTGTGGCGGCCCACAACAGAATGAAAACTGAGCTTTAATGATCCCACCCCCCTCTAAGTTCACCAGATTATGTCTTATAGTTTTAACTTGAAAATGTAACATTTTCACACACAGAGAAAGAAGCTCTCAAATTGCACCAGATTGATGCATTTTAAGTTTCAAATGTCCACATTTTTAACTTACTCTATCCATGTTGAGGAAGCAGTCCCTGTTCCCCGTTTATCGTTAACGTACCCGCTCAGTAGTAACGTTTAGTATTTCGGGTGTTGCAGTCAAAACACAGTGCAACTCTCTTGTCTCAAGGTTAAATGATGTGAGATAACATGCTTCAATTAAATAAGTGTTGCCACCCCGCGTCAAGCTTATGGTCTGATCACAAATATTGCAATTTTGCACGTCCCTTCTTTTTACAAAGTGTAAACCGGAACCTTGGGAACCGTGGTTTTGGACATTTTTCCACCTCCGCAAATGCGGACATCCACATGGCCTCGGTGTTTAACATGCCGTAGTGACGTAGGAAAACGCAAGGACGCAATTAACGGAGCCCCCCCCCCCCCCATCACAACCACGAATTAACGGAGCCCCCCCCGATCAGAACCGCGAATTAACGGTTGTGATCACAACCGCAAATTAACGGAGCCCCCCCCCCCCCATCACAACCGCGAATTAACGGAGCCCCCCCCCCCCATCACAACCGCAAATTAATGGAGCCCCCCCCCCATCACAACCGCAAATTAACGGAGCCCCCCCCATCACAACCGCGAATTAACGGAGGCCCCCCCCCATCACAACCACGAATTAACGGAGCACCCCCCCCCTCTACCCCAGAGACGCTGACTCGGAGCCCAACGCGCGCCTCACGGGAGCGTAATTGCGCATCCTTGGAGCAATATCTGTGATGTCCACCAATGTCCTAAACAACAACAAGTCCTTGATACCGCCACCTACACCAGCAGTCACGTTAGATTTTAGAACAAAGATAGTGATTGGATGAGAGACGAGGAAAAAAAAAAAAAAGGTACCGAAGTTTGGCACCGAATGTTCTGACCTCTGCCGGTGCTCGGTAGTACCGCAGTGATTCGGTCGGGACCAAAAAAGTACCGAATTTCGATACCCAGCCCTAGACATAACATGAGAGAACATCCGGGTACTGAGCAGACATAACATGAGAGAACGTACTGGTACTGAGAAGACATAACATGAGAGAACATGAGAGAACATACCGGTAGTGAGCAGACATAACATGAGAGAACTAGACATAACATGAGAGAACGTACCGGTACAGAGCAGACATAACATGAGAGTGTACCGGTAGAGAGCAGACATAACATGAGAGAACGTACCGGTACTGAGCAGACATAACATGAGAGAACCAGACATAATTTGAGAGAACATACCGGTAGTGAGCAGACATAACATGAGAGAACATACCAGTACTGAGCAGACATAACTTGAGAGAACATACCGGTATTGAGCAGACATAACATGAGAGAACGTACCGGTACTGAGCAGACATAACATGAGAGAACATACCGGTATTGAGCAGACATAACATGAGAGAACGTACCGGTACTGAGCAGACATAACATGAGAGAACCAGACATAATTTGAGAGAACATACCGGTAGTGAGCAGACATAACATGAGAGAACGTACCGGTAGTGAGCAGACATAACATGAGAGAACGTACCGGTAGTGAGCAGACATAACATGAGAGAACGTACCGGTAGTGAGCAGACGTAACGTGAGAGAACGTACCGGTAGTGAGCAGACATAACATGAGAGAACGTACCGTTAGTGAGCAGACATAACATGAGTGAACGTATTGTTAGTGAGCAGCAGACATAACATGAGCGAACCAGACATAACATTAGAGAACGTACTGGTAGTGAGCAGAAATAACATGAGAGAACGTACCGGTACTGAGCAGACATGACATGAGAGAACGTACCGGTACTGAGCAGACATAACATGAGAGAACATACCGGTAGTGAGCAGACATAACATGAGAGAACCAGACATAACATGAGAGAACGTACTGGTAGTCAGCAGACATAACATGAGAGAACCAGACATAACATGAGAGAAGAAGACATGACATGAGAGAACGTATTGTTAGTGAGCAGCAGACATAACATGAGAGAACCAGACATAACATTAGAGAACGTACTGTTACTGAGCAGACATAACATGAGAGAACCAGACATACAGGTAGTGAGCAGACATAACATGAGAGAAGCAGACATAACATGAGAGAACTTACCGGTAGTGAGCAGACATAACATGAGAGAACGTACCGGTACTGAGCAGACATAACATGAGAGAACGTACTGGTAGTGAGCAGACATAACATGAGAGAACCAGACATAACATGAGAGAACGTACGGTAGTGAGCAGACATAACATGAGAGAACCAGACATAACATGAGAGAACGTACCGTTACTGAGCAGACATAACATGAGAGAAGAAGACATGACATGAGAGAACGTATTGTTAGTGAGCAGCAGACATAACATGAGAGAACCAGACATAACATTAGAGAACGTACTGTTACTGAGCAGACATAACATGAGAGAACGTACCGGTAGTGAGCAGACATAACATGAGAGAACGTACCGGTAGTGAGCAGACATAACATGAGACAACGTACTGGTAGTGAGCAGACATAACATGAGAGAACCAGACATAACATGAGAGAAGAAGACATGACATGAGAGAACGTATTGTTAGTGAGCAGCAGACATAACATGAGAGAACCAGACATAACATGAGAGAACGTACCGGTAGTGAGCAGACATAACATGAGACAACGTACTGGTAGTGAGCAGACATAACATGAGAGAACCAGACATAACATGAGAGAAGAAGACATGACATGAGAGAACGTATTGTTAGTGAGCAGCAGACATAACATGAGAGAACCAGACATAACATGAGAGAACGTACCGGTAGTGAGCAGACATAACATGAGACAACGTACTGGTAGTGAGCAGACATAACATGAGAGAACCAGACATAACATGAGAGAACGTATTGTTAGTGAGCAGCAGACATAACATGAGAGAACCAGACATAACATTAGAGAACGTACTGGTAGTGAGCAGACATAACATGAGAGAACGTACCGGTAGTGAGCAGACATAACATGAGAGAACCAGACATAACATGAGAGAACGTACCGGTAGTGAGCAGACATAACATGAGAGAACGTACCGGTAGTGAGCAGACATAACATGAGAGAACCAGACATAACATGAGAGAACATACCGGTAGTGAGCAGACATAACATGAGAGAACGTACCGGTAGTGAGCAGACATAACATGAGAGAACGTACCGGTAGTGAGCAGACATAACATGAGAGAACGTACCGGTAGTGAGCAGACATAACATGAGAGAACGTATATGAGCAGACATAACATGAGAGAACGTACTGGTAGTGAGCAGACATAACATGAGAGAACCAGACATAACATGAGAGAAGAAGACATGACATGAGAGAACGTATTGTTAGTGAGCAGCAGACATAACATGAGAGAACCAGACATAACATTAGAGAACGTACTGTTACTGAGCAGACATAACATGAGAGAACGTACCGGTAGTGAGCAGACATAACATGAGAGAACCAGACATGACATGAGAGAACGTATTGTTAGTGAGCAGCAGACATAACATGAGAGAACCAGACATAACATTAGAGAACGTACTGGTAGTGAGCAGACATAACATGAGAGAACGTACCGGTAGTGAGCAGACATAACATGAGAGAACCAGACATAACATGAGAGAACATACCGGTAGTGAGCAGACATAACATGAGAGAACGTACCGGTACTGAGCAGACATAACATGAGAGAACGTACTGGTAGTGAGCAGACATAACATGAGAGAACCAGACATAACATGAGAGAACGTACCGTTACTGAGCAGACATAACATGAGAGAAGAAGACATGACATGAGAGAACGTATTGTTAGTGAGCAGCAGACATAACATGAGAGAACCAGACATAACATTAGAGAACGTACTGTTACTGAGCAGACATAACATGAGAGAACGTACCGGTAGTGAGCAGACATAACATGAGAGAACGTACCGGTGAGCAGACATAACATGAGAGAACATACCGGTAGTGAGCAGACATAACATGAGAGAACGTACCGGTACTGAGCAGACATAACATGAGAGAACATACCGGTAGTGAGCAGACATAACATGAGAGAACCAGACATAACATGAGAGAACATACCGGTAGTGAGCAGACATAACATGAGAGAACGTACTGGTAGTTAGCAGCAGTGGTGGAAAGTAACCAAGTAGGCTACATTTACTCAAGTACTATACTTAAGTACAAATCTGAGGGACTCTTACTTCACTTGAGTACTTCTATTTTCTTATACAAATACATTTAGCTTAGCTTCACATTAACCAGCTGCAACATTAAAGCGATGAAAACATGAAAGCATCAATTATTATAATCCAATAATATAATAAATGTTATTTTGAAATGGGCCATTCTGCATAATGAGTACTTTTACTTGAAGTAATTAAAGTATTTTCGCTCATACTTTTGTATTTTTACTTCAGTAACATTTTCAATGCAGGACTTTTACTGAAGACAGAGTATTACAGTGTGTTATTTTTACTTTTACTTATTTTTGACCCAACATGTACAGTTGTGGTCAACGGTTTACATACACTTGTAAAGAACATGTATCCAGTCCAGAGTTTCCAATAATTTCTACAACTCTTATTTTTCTGTGATAGAGTGATTGGAGCACATACTTCTTTGTCACAAAAAACATTCATGACGTTTGGTTCTTTTATGAATTTGTTATGGGTTTACTGAAAATGTGACCAAATCTGCTGGGTCAAAAATATACATACAGCAACATGAATGATCAATTTCGGTGATGTAGAAAGTTGTCAATCAAATTATCTTTGTGGCCTCTTAACTTCTTGTGAGTGATTATGATTGACTACAGCTGGTGACTAACAATCATTAGACTCAGCCACAAACGCTACAATGGGTAAGTCAAAGGAGCTCAGCACGGATCTGAAAAAGTGGATCATTGACTTGAACAAGTCAGGAAAGTCACAATTTCAAAGCAGCTACAGGTCCCGAGATCAACTGTGCAAACAATTGTTTGTAAGTATAAAGTGCATGGAACAGTTGTGTCACTGCCACGGATCAGGAAGAAAAAATTTGTCAGGATGGTCAAGAGTCACCCGAGAACCACCAAAAAGCAGGTCTGCATTGAATTAGAAGCTGCTGGAACTAGTGTTGTCACGATACCAAAATTATGAGTTCGATACGATACCTGCCTAAATATCTCGATACCGATACTGAAACGATACCACGGTAAAAACCTAAAACATCAGGAAAAGTAGTGGAATAATGGATGACAGAACATGGAACTTAAAATTCTTTTATTGACAATTCACTCTTTTGCAGGAATTCAGGTTACTTAAATTTAACAAACATATTTTGTTTTTGCAGCTACTTTTTGGTAAGTGAACTAAGAGTTAACAGGAATGTGACCTGTTTAAACTTACAAATAATAATAATAATAATAATCTAAATAAATCAATTAAAATATATTTTCACACAGCTGCTGAGCTATATAGCTATTTAAAATGTTTTTACAAAATAAAGTTTATTCTGTTGCAGCTGCTGAGCGTTATATTTCCATATTTCGCTCCGTGCGTCCCTTTTGTCCACAAGCTGTGGACGGCTGACAAGACCGCTTGTAGTCCTCGCAGCAGCCATGTTCACTGTGTCCAGACTGAGCACTGAGGCGAGTGAGAGAGGGGGAGGGCTGTTGACACGCCCCCTGCAGGGAGTGAGAGGGGGAGGGCTGTTGACACGCCCCCTGCAGGGAGTGAGAGGGGGAGGGCTGTTGACACGCCCCCTGCAGGGAGTTGAAGCAGAGCGCTCAGCCTTCAAGCTGCACACACACACACACACACACACACTGCGCCGCTGTCAAACCCGCACATTGACGCAACTCATGTCATTTCTAAAGTACCGATACTAAATGAATGTGGTATAGTACCGTTTTTAACGGCAGAGTAGCGCGGTACTTTTCTAGTACCGGTATACGTGCAACCCTAGCTGGAACACAGGTGTCAGTGTCCACAGTCAAGTGTGTTTTACATCGCCATGGGCTGAGAGGCTACCATGCAAGAAGGAAGCCCTTGCTCCAGAAGTGGCACCTTAAGGCTCGACTGAAGTTTGCTGCTGATCACATGGACAAAGAAAAGGCCTTCTGGAGGAAAGTTCTGTGGTCAGATGAAACAAAAATGGAGCTCTTTGGCCACAATGACCAGAAATATGCTTGGAGGAGAGAAGGTGATTCCTTTAACCTCAAGAACACCATGCCTACCGTCAAGCATGGTGGTGGTAGTATTATGCTCTGGGCCTGTTTTGCTGCCAATGGAACTGGTGCTTTACAGAAAGTAAATGGAATAATGAAGAAGGAGGATTACCTCCAAATTCTTCAGGAGAACCTAAAATCATCAGCCAGAAGGTTGGGTCTTGGGCGCAGTTGGGTGTTCCAACAGGACAATGACCCCAAACACACATCAAAAGTGGTAAAGGAATGGCTAAATCAGGCTAGAATTAAGGTTTTAGAATGGCCTTCCCAAAGTCCTGACTTAAACCCCATCGAGAACATGTGGACAGTGCTGAAGAAACAAGTCCATGTCAGAAAGCCAACAAATTTAGCTGAACTGCACCGATTCTGTCAAGAGGAGTGGTCAAAGATTCAACCAGAGCTTGTGGATGGCTACCAAAAGCACCCAATTGGGGTGAAAATGGCCAAGGGACATGTAACCAAATATTAGCATTGCTGTATGTATATTTTTGACCCAGCAGATTTGGTCACATTTTCAGTAGACCCATAATAAATTCATAAAAGAACCAAACTTCATGAATGTTTTTTGTGACAAAGTAGTATGTGCTCCAATCACTATCACGGAAAAATAAGAGTTGTAGAAATTATTGGAAACTCTGGACTGCCATGACATACATGTTCTTTACAAGTGTATGTAAACTTTTGACCACAACTGTATGATGGCTAAGACAACAATGTTTTACAGATTGCACATTGGAAGGAAAGCTGGGAGGTTATGAGATTGTGTATGACATTGTATAAATCAGATTATTGTTTCTTGTTCAACAAATGACACATCTCTCCTGCGTGGATTGTTCTGTGACTTTTAATCACAGCGAGTGCCCGTCAAAATATGTCCGTTTGTGTTTTAAAGTCAGGCAGACAGGTCTAAATGTAAGGAATTTAATTAGCAGAAACTATGCAGAGCACAATTGCTATGTGACATCTGTTGCTGAAACTGCTCACACTACCACTAAATAATTAAAGAACTAAAATAAATACCAAAAAAAACCTTTCTGATTCCTATGGCTACTCTTCACCAGAAGTTGTAACGAGGTATGTTGTAACTAGGTATGTTGTAACTAGGTTGTACATCAAGTGCAATACGACTTATCAATGCCATTGCCAACTTGTTTTGTTTACTGAATATCTTACAGATATTTTTTCCTTGGGCTTATTCAGTGTAAATTTGTCAATTTATTATTCTATTGTTTATTATTCTATTGCTATGCTTATGTTGTTGGCATTTTGAGCAACCTCTGGCACAAGAATTTCCTTTGGGATTAATAAAGTTCTATCTTATCTTATCTAATTCTACCTACGATTGTGTGCTTTCATTCTCCTCAGCGGTTTGGGATGTGTGTCTGACGGAACGTACTGAGCATGTGCAGCTGCATTCCACCTACCACATAGCACGTTTTCCTAAAGTCAGTGGTTCTGTCCGAGCGATGGACACAGGACCCCACCACCGCCACTGATGCTGCCGCCCCCGGCCCCGCCATTGCCACCGCCACCCCCGCCGTGGCCGCCGCCTCCACCGCCGCAGGCTCCTCCTGCTTCCTGGGGCAGAGGCCTTGTCTTCTGGCCTCGCATTTCATCTCCCCTGCGGAACACAAGCAGCAGCAGCACACAGGATGCTGGGTGAGGCGGGGAGAAACGTGAGGCTGTCACACGTATTCAGGCCGGGTGTGCATGGGCTGCGCATCCTGCTGTCCACAGATCAACAACGTGACAGAGGAGCGACCGTGTTGTCTCTCTCTAGCACTGACCTGCTACGGGCTGATGGGCGGCCGATGACGACAGCTGAGCTTCGAGTTTTGTGATCAAATGCCGCTGCTCCTCGATCTTCTGCTGGAGCTCTTGAGTGTAACGCATGTAGAATTCAGTCTGTTAAACAAAAAGAGAGAAGGTTTGTTCAATCACTTCGCCAACTCCTGCTGATCCGCCGTTCCAAATACACAGATTGGGTGAATAGATCTGAACACAACCGTTCTTTCTATTTCCTTTTCGTTGTTAATACTGTCTCAAAATAATCAGATAAGAGTGAGACGCAACTCTTCACACGGTTCTGTTAGCAACGTCACCCGAACCGAATGAGGTCAAAGACAACACGTGTGACTGGCTGCATCTATCTTACCGTCTTCTCCAGCTCCTTCTTAGCGAGGTCCTTCTCGATGGAGGCCTTGCGGTAGACCTCGAAGGCCTTGTTCACCTGCTCTCCCATGTTCCTCTCCATGCCGTCTGATCCACGATCATCCCTGACACGGCAGACATCAGTGCTGCTGTCACACGTCTTAATGTTTCAACTCAGAGGAACATTTCTACCCCCACCCACCCCTCACACACACACACACAGTCACACATAGACACACACACTCTCTCTCTCTCGCTAGAAACTAATTATTAGCTACTTTTATTGAGTGCAGATTTGTATACGTTTTTATTAACAGTGCTCAAAGACAATTCAAAGTTGTGGATGTGAAATAGAGAAATGTATCTCATGGTTGTGTGTGTGTTTGGAACGCAGATTTTGTTTCGTGAAATAAAATAAAAAATCTAAAAAGTTCTTTCATCTAGGATGGAATAATAGAATAGGCTGTGGCATTTTTTTTTCTAAATAAGTTACACAATTTTGCAGTTCGATAATTGAACTCAATGTGTCCTACTACTTTACAAAGATGTTGGTGGGTGAGTTTTAAATGATCTGTTCCATACAATTCCCTTGACTGTGGTGCAGTTTGTATGAATTCAGATCATTAACTTTCCTTCATCGTTTTGTATTGTTATTGCGTTATTATGATTTCATTACGTTATTATTATAATAATAATAATAATAATAATAATAATTAAATACATTAATTTACAGACTATCCTGATATTATGATTTGGAGACCCAACTCAATAGACATTACAATAGGTTTTGTCTTTATCATAAAGTGATAATCAAAATTCATATGATTAGAAATATTTTTACCATAAACAAATGTACAAACAGTGTCGACTATGGGTGCGTTCAAATGTTTCGAGTTGCGTTTTCTACCTTTTAGTGTCAGGAAAAAAAGCAAAAGCAAAGAAAAACAAAAATACTTTTTCGGTAGTAGTATGCATATTATATGCAGACTATAGTTATTTCCACAACTTTGACGTTACCTACTTCAGTAGGCCAATTACATGTTAAATTAAATCTTAACCTGGTAAAAGTAGTTCTGCTTCTGTGAAACGTCCTTTGCATGCAACAAAGTATATAAAACAAACAATATATCTTTAAATAGTTATTGTAAACAACCATTGACAAGCCAATATCTAATATTGCACCATAATTTAAAGAATGAGAAAAATCTACGGATGACTAAAAGCACAGCTGAATGATAAGGCTGTGAAGATATAATTTGTTCCGTATTCTTTGAAGCAATACTTCAGTACATCGTGCATTTCTTACCCAAATAACATCCATCTTACGTCACAAGTTTATCCTTACCTTCATCCGAATAAAGTCACGATATTGTTAAATCGGTCTGGGAAAAAACTGCAGTTTCTTTTAGTTCCGACAGCATGAAAGAGACACGAAGGTAAAGATTGAACGTAAAGTGTTTGGTTGTAAATGTACATTTAGTGGAGTCAGTTAGCAGGCTGAGTTGGGAACTTCCCTCGGGGAATCCCCAGCCGGCACACTTCCGTCTTACTGGACGCCAGCCAATCAGCGTGCGGATAGAGGTCGCGTTGGGTAGTGGTTAGTGTTGGAGGGTTCTTCTTTCTGCCTTTACGTCTATCACGCAATAACTTACAAAAGCTGCTTGTCCGTGCTATTTAAAGGTGTTATCGACCTGGTATTTTATATTGATGTTATATTATAGTTCTTTTGGAAGGTCTTTTGGAGCTTTCGCCCCAAGTCTAAGCCATGATGGTGACTAGTCTATATTTAACTTTATTTTACAGTTATTATATTTAATAATAATTTGGTGGACAGAGACTTTGGCCTAATGTGCCTCATAAACTGCAAACTGGATATAAATGACCACAGTCAGTTTTATCTCGATTTGTTACGGTGGTAGGTCTTGTGAATGCATGAGATGCATCATGTGTTTAACAATGTTATTACGGTTATTGGTGGTCCATTAGCCATGGTCCAATTGGCAAAAAATGTATTCCCTGTGTAAAAACATGATCTGTAACGGAGTTGAAACCATCCCATCGAAATTAAATGTCATAATACAATGTTAATCCCAGTCCAGTGGCCTACATCAGGCCAAGCACAAGCGGCTGTGCTTCACCACAACAGCCAGCAGATGGCGCCGTGGTAAAACCAGGCCACTCGAGAAGTGTCCTGGTGACTTTTTACCCCCTATGAAGCGATTCAGTATGGCACCCTCTTAAAAATAATATTAACACCAATAAGGAGGACGGGTTGTCAATTGTTGAGGTTTAAATAATTTAAATGAATGCCAGTTCAATAGAAATACAGTGTTGTGTGTCTGTGTGGCACCTCTGCCACTGTTTGTTTGTCTATAGTCTTCATCAGTCTCTGCTATTTACCAGTCTCTGTTCTTCATCAGTCTATAGTCTTCACCAGTCTGGTCTTCACCAGTCTATAATCTTAACCAGTTTATAGGCTTCACCAGTCTATGGTCTTCACCAGTCTATGGTCTTCACCAGTCTTGTCTTTACCAGTCTATAGTCTTCACCAGTCTCTGGTCTCCACTAGTCTTGTCTTTACCAGTCTATAGTCTTCAACAGTCTATACTCGTCACCAGTCTGTAGTCTTCACCAGTCAATCGTCTTCACCAGTCTATACTCGTCACCAGTCACTAGTCTTCACCAGTCTATAGTCTTCAGTTCAGAGTCTCACTCAACATTTTCTGGGGGCTTCCCCAGGGCCACATGACGGTATTGCTTTAAATTGTTTGCATTCTTGTCCGACTCGTCTGTTGGTCTTCCACTGTGGTTTCCTGTCTGGTGAGAGACTAAAGGCCGACTGCAACACGGCGGGGTGGTTGGTTAGTTTTTGCCGACACTAAAGTTTCACCTTCATGCTTCAAACGGGTGAACCAATGTGTCCGTGTCCAGATGAATATTTGCACAGAGTGTTAAACACTCAGCAGAGCTTAAGTGTTGGATGCTTGTGCGGCTGTGTCCTGCAGGACCTCCTCGCCTCCAGTCCATTGTGTGGGGCTGGTCTGGAGCAGCAGGGCTCCTGAGGCCTGGCTCCCGTGGCCCCTGGGAGCCCTAGATCCATGACCCCCGCTCTCACACTCACACACATTCCAACCTCAACCTCTTAGCCCGTGGAGAGTGACGAAAGGCTGATACATACTCCGCGAGAAGCAAGAACTTTGTTCTCGCAGCCCTGGGACATTTCATACTCCGCGAGAACTCAAGTGCAGAACTCAAAGGCCCCGCCCACAGCAGCAAACTTCCACGGCGGCGGAAATCGCATTAACCACGGCCACTTCAAATTGACCAATCACACAATAGTTCTCGGACACGACGCAAGAACAAAGTTCGGCCCGGACGATGTGTCGAGAACAAACTGCGAGAACCCGTGAACCAGGGCTGCGAGAACAAAATTATGTCATTTTGTTCTCGCAGCCCTGGGTGCGAGAACAAAGTTCTCGCGGCGTATGTATCAGCCTTTACACTCCCAGATTACCCCCAATTCAGATAAAAGGTTCAAGATCTGCTTAATGGAGGAGGCCGTGTCTGCAGGGTTCCTCTCCACTGGGGATTTACGGCAGGGCTGAAGAAGTGACCGTCTGCTTTGCTGTGGTTCTGGTTCAGGGAAGTGTTCTCCTGATAAGCAGTCACTCTGATCTGATTTTCTTGTCTTGCCAATCCCATAATCACAAACGGTGGGCCGTCAGAATCGGAATCAGAATTTCTTTATTGTCAGTACAGTACAACGAAATTGAGTAGCAATCCTAACGGTGCATTCACACAACAAACAGCAATTAAAAATAGAAAGAGTTAAAACTAAACTAGTTTAAAATGCCATCCATCCATCCATCCATTTTCGTCCACTTATCCGGGGTCGGGTCGCGGTGGCAGCCGGCTAAGCAGGGCCAACTGGGAGGCCCAGAACTCGCTGGAGGGATTACATATCTCGTCTGGCCTGGGAACGCCTCGGGACCCCCCAGGAGGAACTAGAGAGTGTGGCTGGGGAGAAAGAAGCCTGGGGGGTCCCGAGGCGTTCCCAGGCCAGACGAGATATGTAATCCCTCCAGCGAGTTCTGGGCCTCCCAGTTGGACGTGCCCGGAAAACCTCTAAAGGGAGGCGCCCGGGGGGCATCCTAATCAGATGCCCGAACCACCTCAGCTGACTCCTTTCGATGCGGAGGAGCAGCGGCTCTACTCCGAGCTCCCTCCGGATGTCTGAGCTCCTCACCCTATCTCTAAGGCTGAGCCCAGCCACCCTGCGGAGGAAACTCATTTCGGCCGCTTGTATCCGCGATCTCATTCTTTCGGTCACTACCCAAAGCTCGTGACCATAGGTGAGGGTTGGAATGTAGATACCTGTAAATCGAAAGCTTCGCCTTCCGGCTCAGCTCCCTCTTCACCACAACGGACCGGTACAGCGCCCGCATTACTGCAGACGCTGCACCAATCCGTCTGTCCATCTCCCGCTCCATTTTGCCCTCACTCGTGAACAAGACCCCAAGATACTTGAACTTCTTCGCTTGAGGCAGCAACTCACTCCCAACCCGGAGGGAACACTCCACCGTTTTCTGGCAAAGAACCATGGCCTCAGACTTGGAGGTGCTGACTCTCATCCCGACTGCTTCACACTCGGCTGCAAACCGCCCCAGTGCATGCTGGAGGTCACGGTCTGATGTAGCCAACAGAACCACATCATCTGCAAAGAGCAGAGATGCAATTCTGAGGTCCCCAAACCGGACACTCCTCACCTCGGCTGCGCCTTGAGATTCTGTCCATGAAGATCACAAACAGAACCGGTGACAAGGGGCAACCTTGGCGGAGTCCAACACCCACTGAGAACATGCTTGATTTTGTGCCGAGAATACGGACGCAGCTCGCACTTTGTTCGTACAGGGACCGAATGGCACGTACCAACGGCCCCGGTACCCCATACTCTGTCACGATCGCGATCGTGTCTCCGGGCTCCCGGGCGCCAGTGCCGCCCTTGGAGGATTAGCGGGACTCCCGGGCCGCCCCTGGGTGGTTAGCGGCACCTGCGCTACTTTCGCGGCTGCCCGCAATTAACAATCACGCACAGTATAAAGTATAAAGGTTTCAACTCACTGTTGTCGAACCATTGTTAATGTTATGTTGTGTTATGTGTCGGTTTCCACATTACTGGTTGTTATTGTGAATCGTTGGACTACCCGTATGCCTACCTACCTGCCTGTCGGTTCCTCACCTGCCTGCCTACCTGCCTGCCTGTCCCTCACCTGTCTGCCTACCTATATCACGATAATAAATAACATTCTGTTCTGCATAACCCCGAATCCTGAGTCTTGCGCTTGGGTCCTCCTGCCCCACAACATGACATACTCCCGTAGTACCCCCCACATGATAGTTTAAAATGCAAAATTACAAATATAAATATCTGACCTATAAACAATAAGATAAAACACCAATTGAGCTGAAATATTGCACATTGCTGAATTGTGGTGGCCCTATATAAGTAGTGCAGTTGGAATATATACTGTGGCACACTCCCCTTGTAGGGTTGAGTGTCCACACGACTGATAATAATAAATCACTTGTCCCACACCAGTATACAATGCAAAACAGGGTTTATTTACCATAGGAAGGGAAAGTGCAGGGTAATTATAGTGCCAAGTCTGTTATTCCGATCTCGTCGTCATTGTCCGTATGCAGGGGGTATCACACCAGGAAGTGGTCTCAGGGGGTCCAGGGCAAGGCAGGTGGGAGGGTCGTCAGGCAGGCAAGGGTCGGGACACAACTCGGGTTCGCAGACAGGCAGACAGGCACACAGCCACTTCTTATAGTCTCCAAACTCGCCCACACAGGGTCTTGGTCCTCGTCCTTCCTCCTCCTCCTCCTCCTCCTCCTCCTCCTCCTCCTCGTCCACCACCACTTCCACTTCCTCTTTCACTTTACTTCACTTCACTTCACTTCACTTCACTTCACTTTCACTTCACTTTCACTTTCACTTTCACTTTCACCTCACTTTCTTCCACTCTCTCGACCGTCCACACCACCCAGGTCCTCTCCTATTTATTGCCTGCAGCCAGGGCCTTGATTGGCTGCCGCCGAGTTCCCTTAACGAGGCGCAGCTAATTTCCATAAGGCTGATTGCCTCTTTCCAATTCCTGGTCTCCTCGGCTCCCTCTGGGGGCCGAATGGGGAATTGCGGTTCCCCCGACTGTCGTCCACACTCTTTAGTCGGCCCCTCAGTGGCTGTCTGCCACAATACATACAAACATACAAAGTGCAGTTGGAATGTAAACATCTGTGCAGTGTTCTATAAATGTAACTGAGTATTGCAGTACTGACAGTCACACAGGTCCCAAACAGTCAGTGTCAGTGTTTGGCAGTGTTCAGTTCTCGTATGGCTCTGGGGTAGAAACTTGCTGT
>PIJE02001694.1:56226-66226 GCA_002895965.2 Coryphaenoides rupestris
CCCCTAGTAGCACATTTGATGTGCTGTTCAAATTTCGGGAGAACTGCCTTTAAATCTGCATGGTTAAAATCACCAGCAGGGTTAAAAGCTGCGTTGTAGCCTAGCCTAGCCTACGCTCGAAGGAACATTAAGAAGAGGCATGGAACTAATCAAAGGGATAGCTGAAGAATGACTTCATGCATTTCCACAGCATAGATCTATAGCTGCTCAAATGACTTATGTTTCCACGCTGTAGATCTGCGGTACGTAGAATGTGAGTTAAGGCTGTTCCATACTCCGCGAGACGCGAGAACTTTCGTCTCGCACCTAGTGCCCCGCCCACAAAACATTTTGGTCTCGCAGACCTAGGTCAGGTGTTCTCGCAAGACGTTCTCGACACATCAGCCCGGCCGAACTTTGTTCTCGCGTCTTGTCCGAGAACTATTGTGTGATTGGTCAATTTGAAGTGGCCGTGGTTAATGCGCTTTCCGCCAGCGCAGAAGTTTCCTGCTGTGGGCGGGGCCTTTGAGGAGTGTCTCGCGGAGTATGAAATGTCCAGGGCGGCGAGAACTTTCTTCTTGTTCTCGCAGACCTAGGTGCGAGACGAAAGTTCTCGCGTCTCGCGGAGTATGGAACAGCCTTAACTCACATTCTACGTACCGCAGATCTACAGCGTGGAAACATAAGTCATTTGAGCAGCTATAGATCTATGCTGTGGAAATGCATGAAGTCATTCTTCAGCTATCCCTTTGATTAGTTCCATGCCTCTTCTTAATGTTCCTTCGAGCGTAGGCTAGGCTAGGCTACAACGCAGCTTTTAACCCTGCTGGTGATTTTAACCATGCAGATTTAAAGGCAGTTCTCCCGAAATTTGAACAGCACATCAAATGTGCTACTAGGGGGAAAAATACACTGGACAAGGTTTATTCAAACATTAAGAAAGGTTTTAGGTCAACACCACTACCACACTTAGGCCAGTCAGATCACCTATCCATACTTTTAACACCAGCATACACCCCCCTCAGAAGAAAAGCTCAACCCTCCACAAAGACTGTTAAGACATGGTGAAGGAGTTTCGAGAACGTCTTGCGAGAACACCTGACCTAGGTCTGCGAGACCAAAATGACGTCATTTTGTGGGCGGGGCACTAGGTGCGAGACGAAAGTTCTCACGTCTCGCGGAGTATTCCATTAATTCCAACGGCCCAACAACGAATCCAACAACGAATATGACGTGCCCTCTGATAAACCACACGTCACTCGGCCAGCGTTTCCAGGCACAGTCTGATGCCACAGGTCTGCCACAATGCTGCCTGCCATGAGAGGAGGGGCAGCTGCACTCTTATAGCCGAGGACCGGCTTAATTGCTTCATAGCATACACCTGTGCAAGCAATTAAGCCGGTCCACTCCTGCAGGAAACAAAAACAGAAAACACACCAAAAGGGAAACAAAATACAAGGCCCCGCCTAGCGGGCCGTAACAGTGAGTTAGAGCTATTAGTCTCATGAGACCATCCAGATATTAGTTTCATAATGAATATCAAACTGGCCTTGGCGGGGCAGGAATTGATTTCCAAAAAATGGTGGCTGCCTTATCATTTTTAAAAAAACACTTGTTGGATCCGGTTGAAACTAACACGGGAAAATATTCAAATCAAAGAAAAACCTTATAATATAAGCCTGCTAATCTTTTAACATCGTTCTTTCGTCTATTTCATACAAAACAACTCCCTCCCCGTGGAGCACTGATTGGTCCGAGCATTTTAGTATTTTTCCGACATCCCGAGAGAAACCGAATGTGAACTTGCAAGATGGGAACGGTTTCACGAGGCCGTAGTAGAGCTACGGTTGTTAGCAGCATCTGTGGGCCCTGACTGGAGAGGCAGAGAGCACCTGAGGGGTCAGCTGGGGTCGAGAGTCTTCATGTCTTCAGTCAACTAGGACACAGAGAAAGCTCTTTCCCTCGTGTTAGTGTGAAATTACTCTGATCATAAATAAGGGTTTTTTTCTTTAGGAGAAAAGTAGATGTTAGCATAGATGTCAGCATCACACATTTGAATTGTGCACAGCCTGGAAGTAAATATTCAAAATGTAGTAATTTAGTCGACATTTTCATCCGAGTAGACGTTGGGCATTGGGACCAAGAACCTTTTAGCTAAACACGAGGCGAACTCGTCCACTACTTTGTGACATTGTACACGTTTTATTACGATCAGAAAGAACAAAAAAACAAAAAAGCGGCTGTATGTTCTTTCTGTTTTTTGTCGGTTGTAACACCACATGACGTAAGCCTTCACACAGAGAGAGGGGCCCGGCCCTGGATGTGCATCATATACCATGGGGAGGGGGGCGGGGGGCAGTAAATCTTAGAGAGGAACCCCCAGCCAGCCCCCACCGCCCCCCCCTAATAATCATATGTGATAAATATAAATATACAGTTGGAGCGCGACCAGCGCTACTTCCGGACTCAAAGGAACAAAATCAATTTATTTTATTGACGACTTCGTGGACACAGAGTGCTGCACACTACTCAAACTGCATCACAGGAACAGGATGGCAGAATCATACCTGGACACAACCGCACAGAAAGCACAAAATACCGTCTATATATATACAGTACATATATACAGTATACTGTACAGTATATACGGTCTATCCTGCTTTCTCATTATGTAGTCGATGCCAAGCCCCACCCCCTTCACAAGCCCCACCCCCTTCACATCACCCACCCTAGGCTGGGTGGTAGTGGGCCAACCGGCCGACAAACCGACTCTCCCTTCCCCCTCCCCCCCTCTTCGCGGGCAAGGAAGGAAGTCAGCCTCCACCATCTGTGCCCCCGGCCGATGGATCACCTTGAACTTGAAACAGCTATAGAGTGAGCGAGACACCGACGGGTGATCATCCGCATGTCAGTGCCCTTCATGGGGTGGAGTCAGTGGGGCGTGGTCCAAACAGAGCGCATGAGCATCCCCTGGAGGTAGTAGTAGTCGTAACGTAGGGCGTCGACCGGCCACTTGACGGCCAAACACTCAAACACTGTGCTGTACCTCCCCTCTTGCTTGGGTGTCTTGCTCAGGGACACTGGAGACGTGATTGGAGGAACAGGGGATCGAACCAGCAACCTTCCTGTTGTCACTCAACCCTGAGTTACTGCCGCCGCATGTAGGAGCGGCTCCCCACAGAGAGCCTTTTTAAGCCCCTCAAACGCTGTCTGGTGCTCCTCGGTTCACTGGACTGGATCTGAAGCAGCCTTCCGGGTGAGGTTGAGGTTGGTCATGGGACTGGTCAGCCCCGAAAAGGTGGGAATGAACCATATAGCCAGCCAGTCCCAGGAATGGACCTGACCTGATTTTTGGTCTCAGGCCATGGAGGACGAGCCCACCACCTAAATGGTACCCCAAAAACCGCCGGACATCCTTCCGTCCAATTGCACTTCTTTGGGTTTGGCCGTGAGCCTCGCCTGCCTCAGTGACTCGAGCGCTCGGGCTCAAAGGAAGGAATCAGGTTCTCACAACAACGTATTTTATTGATGAAGTGGACACTGAGTGCCGCAATGGAACTGATCGAATCAGCACTGAACACAACACAGACCTGGACCCGACCTCAGTCACTGAAAAGAGACAGAGCATGAAATACTGTCAGTGTGTACACGTACACATCCGGCTTTCTTGTTATGCTCTCATGTTCTTTCGGCCCCCTTGTTTGCAGTGGAGACAGAACACCCTGCATCGCCCCCTCCCCACCATTGTCAGTCACGGAGGAAACCTCACAGAAGGCTGTTAAGGGGGTTCCTGGTATTGGGAGGTAGCTTTGGGGTAAGTGTGGCTAAGTTCAGTGCTTAAAAAACGAATTTGTAATGCTGAGAACTGCATTAAAGCAAACGCATTAGTTGTTAATTTAACTGTTCTGGTTACATTATGGATGGATGGATTCGTGTGGTGAATTGCCTGATGGGAAGTTAACGCCATAACAACTCAAAACCATTCAATGCTCCCGAGAAAGTGCCATATTGTATTTTTCTGTTGAGAATTTAAAATTATGTAAATGTAAATTATGGAAACGATGGTGACTGATTTTTGTGGTATGTAGTGTGGTGGCTGATTCAAACAGTTCTGAGCTCTGGACATGTCAGTATCTTCCACCTGCTCTGTCTACAACAACTATGACTCTGCACTGCAATAAAGCTGTTTATTCATCATCTACCTTCCTGGTGTTGGAGCAGAGAAAGGCACTTTCCGGTGGTGGTGTGCAGTAAGGAGCTAATTGCTACACATGGCTCAATAAAAATGTGTCCACACAGAGGGCTTTAGTCGGTGTTGAATCCACAGCCCCCTCAATGCGTTGAAGACAACGCTCTCGTCATTCAAACATGCAAGGAATGTGACAAGAAGAGGACGCCAAGACGCTTAAGGCTGATCCGTACTCTGCGAGAAGCGAGAACTTTTTTCTCGCACCTAGGGCTGCGAGAACAAAATGAGGTCATTTTGTTCTCGCAGCCCTAGGTCAGGAGTTCTCGCAGCTTGTTCTCGACACATCATCCGGGCCGAACTTTGTTCTCGCGTCGTGTCCGAGAACTATTGTGTGATTGGTCAATTTGAAGTGGCCGTGGTTAATGCGCTTTCTGCACTTGAGTTCTCGCGGAGTATGAAATGTCCAGGGCTGCGACAAAGTTCTCGCAGCACTGGGTGCGAGAACAAAATTCTCGCTTCTCGCGGAGTATGTAGCAGCCTTTACTCAGAACAGAGCACGGAGGAGATCTTCCTGTCTTATTGCTACTTCCTGTTGCTAAAGCGGAGGAAGCTTTTCTGTGACCCCGCCTGCGGTCGCGTCACCGACTCTGTACGCAACTAAATATTAATAAGAGAGTTCTCCAATTGCAGAACCAAGTCTGTTATTGCATAGTCCTGTTTCACTTCTTGTTTGGAATTAACTAGAGACTGATAACATGTCAAGAAGGGTTGATTCACCGGTGTCCGAAAAACCATGTGATAGTAGGAGAATGAAGGGTGATGTGGGGTGATTATAACGTCCAGAATAATCATGTTGTTGCATAATAGTAATTTTACCATATCTAGGTGTTGAAGTATATCATCATTATGTGTGTATTACCAAGTATATCATATGTTCTAAAGCACTAAGAATGGATAAGCACTAAGTCTCAGAGGTTGTTGTCCTCCCCCGAAACCACTAGATGGCGGCAACTCAGGCACGCGCATGCGCCGAGATAGGGGCCTCAAAATCAATTTTGTACGCATGTGATAAGGCGCAGGTGGCTATTCTCAAAATTGTGTGCGCAAGTGGAAAAGCCCTATCGTCAGCACTTTTGTACGTCAAGGCCATCTGAGGACAGGCACCAAAGAGCCTTATAAAAGGGAGCAACAGAAGAGAATAGTTGAGCATTTTCATAGCCAAGCCTTTAAATATTTCCTAGCAAATTGTCAAGAGCTCGGATCCCAGGGGAGAGCTGCCATAACGAACGTGATCGGAGCTGTGGCACCAAGCCAGGGTTATGCCTTGGGCATAAGCGGGGTAGACGTTCGGAAGATAAGGTAGTTAGGGGCGAGGCGTGTCTCCCCCTCGACCTGTTAACAACCGTTACTGGACAACCGGTTTCGCATCACTTCCGTGAGAGGAGGCTAACCGACGGATCTAACACGTGACAGAAAGGGTGTGGCGTGACTACAAACCATCTATTATGGGATAATCAATTTGTAGAGCTGGTGTGTAGTGCACAAACAGTAAGTGGGAGACTTGAAGAGCGAAATGAACGGTTGTGAAAACATATTATTTATAGTTATGTACACAGTGGTAAAGTTTGGATAGCGTGGATAAGATGTGATCTGAAACTGATGCAAAGGCTCTGTAATATTAAATCCCGATGAATGAAAACATTTGACAAGGATAACCATATATTACGTATTACGTATACGACTATTAATATGCACTGTCCCTGACAAATACATGCAATAAATAAATAAAGTAAAGTCAATATGAATGAAATGAAACTAAACTGAAATGAACTGACCGAACAATGCTATGGCCTTGTTTGTCGTGTAGTCTGTAAGCGTAAACTAAATGTCCAAGACAAATTTTTGGTTTGTACATGAATGGTAGCTTACAAAGTACATTGTCTCAGTTTAGAATGATTACAAAATAATATATAACATTTTCCACGGATAAATCAGAATTGTGAAGTTAGAAGTTGTCATTATTGTTGGGGGGTTTGAATGTAGACCAAGGCTTCACCATAGTGGACAATGGCATTATGCTGAGGTGGAAGAGTGGAAAGTTTCGATACAATGTTTGATACAATGTTTACAATAAAGTTGAGGGAGTTGCCTAGCAGCGGAATGTACACAATGGAATGGCTCAGAGGTGCTGGACATCATGTAGTAAATGTTGTGTAGGCCCTTTGTGGTCCTGTGATGCACATTCACTCGTATTTGGAGGTTGAGGAGAATAAGGACTCTGCCTTCAATGTTCAAATTAACATTTCCACTTCCACCAGGTTCAATCAAAAGGCCAAAGGTAAATATAGAGATACAGTCAATGAATACAAATGTGCCGTCCAGTGCACTGTGCAACTCCCCTTAGAGAAACCGCTCCAAAAATAGACAATAGAGATTGAACAGGTTTCATGGCAATCTCTTCTCAGAAATGCTTGTGACATGACAATGGTGCTTATCCTGTGTGGTTTGGCCATCGATAATGTGAACATTCATAAGACACTTAGACAAACACAATCAATTACTATTATTTCACTTCTAAATCCCAAAGCCACATCTGTTGTATGATAAATACATCAAACATAAAGAGTTGTTTCAATGTAATTGAATTTCATTTCTTCCAGAGCATGTAAGCATACTGCTATACATAATAAATGTTATTATGCATGATAAAATAAACTTGATTCTGTATAATCATTTGAAAACTGCATCAGACGATTTGACAATGCGCCTTATAACGACACACATGATCAATGTCCCTCCTCAAGCAATGTTTCATGCATATCCTGGCTGACAAATTGATTGGTTTTCCAGTAAACAAATAAACCATTGAGTTTCAGTTTCAAGTTTCAAGTATTTTATTGTCACTTCACAGTTTACACAAGTATAAGCAGTGAGTGAAATTCTTACGTGCAAAACGCCCGACAGCCGACCGCAGTTATAAAAGAATACAAATAGAAATATCATACTTTATAAACAATGCTTTTTGTTATGCTTCAATTGTGACCACATTCTTCATTTAAAGGTCGCCTGCATCACATTTCAAAGCTGACAGCTCTCATGTGCTTCCATAGCCGAGCAACACTGTGCACAACTTGACTTAAACACCACAGGGCTTATGGAAGCCCTTTTGTCTATATTCAAAATATCGACAATTACAATGTAAAATAGAAGCACGCAAAAACATGTTAAGTCAAGGAATGAGAGATAATAGTGAGGTATGAAAGGACCTCCAAATAAGGTCACATTTATCTGTCAATCATAAACAAAATGTCTGAAACTTAAATGTAGTCAAGGCCGCATGCAGTGACATTCAGATTAGTCATGAGAGGCTGCGGTGAGCCAGAGGAGGATCCGCCACCCACAAGTATTTTAATTAAAGGCGTTGAGAACGATGCTTACCTTTCCATCCGCGCTTCCGGCAGTGACACGCACACACACACGGACACACACAAAGTTTCGTTGTGATGCTCCGCAGGGAGGGAGTGCAGGGAATGTTTCTGAGTCTGGCAACCCGCCCCCTCCCCACCTATTCCTACCAGTCCCCCTAATAGTCGTAGTAGTATTAGTAGTGGTTGTAGTAGTAGTTGTGGCCGTAGTAGTAGTATAGTCATATAGTATAGACTAGTAGTTGCAGTACTACTACTACAACTGCAAGTAACTGCAATACTTCCGGCGCCGTCTCGGGCGGCTGCCAGCCAGAGTTGCTTAGCGATCGTGTACTTTTTCTAACTTTTGTTTCTATCTTTACTTACTTGTTTTAGAATACCTGTTATTTATTTAGGAGTTATTTGTACAGCCGAACAAGATGGCTCAGCGAGCGCTTTCTGTTCTTAGTCGCTATTTTTATAGTACATGTACTGTGCCCGACGCCCGGCATGGCGGACGCGCCGCAGGGCTCCATTGTGTAGACCAGAAACCAGCTGCTGAACCTCCGACTGTGTGGTGGGGCCGGCGGGAGACCCGACATCCCCAGGGAGCTGAGGAGGAAATACCACATTCCTCCCGCGGCAAACGCGTCGCGGGCTGCTGGCGTCATCAACTCCGTGACCACGCGTCCACAGACACTGCACCCAAGCACGTTCATATCGATATCGGCTGATTTTAACCATGTCACTCTGACATCAACCCTGCCCACATTCAAACAGTTTGTGGACTGCAAAACCAGGGAAAATAAAACACTGGACCTGCTGTATGCCAATGTTAAGGAGGCATACAGCTCCACAGCTCTCCCCCCTCTGGGCAGATCAGATCACAACCTGGTCTACCTGAGGCCCCTCTATAAACCTGCGGTTCAGAGGCAACCAGTGATCACCAGAACTGTATTGGTTTGGTCTTAGGATGCGGAGGAGACTCTCCAGGGCTGTTTTGAACTGACAGACTGGGATGGTCTCTGTGATGGACATGGGCAGGACATAGACGCACTCACAGGCTGCATAACGGACTGTGTAAATTTCTGCACAGACTGCGTGATCCCGACTAAAACTGTGCACTGCTTCCCCAACAACAAACCCTGGGTGACTAAAGACATCAAGGCGTCACTGAACAGGAAGAAAGCGGCCTTCAGGAGTGGTAATAAGGAGGAGATGAAGAAGGTGCAGAGAGAACTGAGGGAAAAGATCACAGAGGGCAAGGAGAGCTACAGAAGAAAGCTCGAGAGGAAGCTCCAACAGAATAACCTCAGGGAGGTGTGGAGTGGCATGAGAACCATCACTGGCCATGGAGCAAAGACCATCCAGGGGAGGGAGGGAAACCTGGATGAGGCCAATGAGTTAAACCTTTTCTTCAACAGGTTTGACGATGTGGCTCCTCTCCACCCTCCCCCCAGCTCCTCCTGTGCTGCTCTTCCCTCTCCCTGCGCCCCCCCACCCCATCTCTCCGCCCTCCCGCCCTCCCCCCTCTCCCCCCTCTCCTCTCCTCCCTCTCCTCTCCTCTCTCTCCTCTCTCCAGGCCAATCACCATCACGGCGGAGGATGTGACATGTGAACTCGGCAGACTACCCCAGGCAAAGGTTGCGGGGCCTGACGGCCTCAGCCCCAGGGTGCTCAAAGTGTGTGCGACTCAGCTGTGCGGCGTCTTCTGGCACATCTTCAACCTGAGCCTGAGCACGACGATCGTCCCTGTCCTGTGGAAAACATCATGCCTGGTTCCTGTCCCCAAGAAGAGACACGCAAGCAGCCACAGTGACGACAGACCTGTGGCCTTGACCTCACATGTGATGAGGTTGCTGGAGAGGATAGTCCTGAAGCACATCCGTGCACTAGTCGAACCATTACTGGACCCTCTGCAGTTCGCCTACCAGCCCCGTATTGGAGTGGAAGACGCCATCATCTACCTGCTGCATTGGGCTTATTCTCACCTGGAGGAGGCAGGCAGCATAGTGAGAGTCCCATTCTTCGACTTCTCGAGCGCTTTCAACACCATAAAGCCTGCCCTGCTTGGGACTAAGCTACTGGACATGCAAGTGGACGCTCCACAAGTGGCCTGGATTACTAACTACCTCACAGGTCGGCCACAGTATGTGAGGCTGCAGGGCAACATGTCGGACACTATAGTGAGCAACACGGGAGCACCTGTTCACACTCTACACCTCAGACTTCAGATACAGCTCACAGTCCTGCCACCTGCAGAAGTTTTCGGACGACTCTGCCATTGTGGGCTGTATCAGAAAGGAGCAGGAGTCCGAGTACAGGAGTGTGGTGGACAGTTTCGTGGAGTGGTGTGGACTAAATCACCTGCAACTCAACATCTCTAAGACGAAGGAGTTGGTGGTGGATTTCAGGAAGCAACCGACTC
>PIJE02001694.1:71142-91905 GCA_002895965.2 Coryphaenoides rupestris
AATTCATGGTTGTGCGGTTGTGCCGAGATAGGTGGAGTTGTTTGTTTGTTCAATTATGTTGTTAAAATGATTAGTGTTTCCCTGTATCCTGGAACGCTTTTGAAAAATTTGAATCTTATTTGACAAAATTTTGCCAATATATTCATGCTCTGCTGCAGGCCCTCTTTTGTTGGTGACAACAAAACCAAATCATCTGCATAAAGCAGACATTTGATTTCAGTGTCCTACAGGATGAGTCCTGGAACTGTAGAGTTCTTTAATGTTTCTGCCAATTCATTAATATATATGTTGAATAGTGTAGGACTCAAACTGCAGCCCTGCCGCACTCCCCTCTTTTGGTTGAAAAAGTCAGTCCTGTTAGATCCATTTTGACTGCAGACTTACTGCTGGAATACATAGATTTAATGACATCATACAGTTTCCCCCCCACACCACTCTGAATGAGTTTATATAATAGTCCTTCATGCCAAATAGAGTCAAATGCCTTTTGGAAATCCACAAAACAGGCAAATATTTTACTTTTATTTTGGTTTACATATTTATCAATTAATGTGTGAAGGGTGAAAATGTGGTCTGATAATTTGGAAGAAATCCAATTTGGCTTTTATTTATGTCACGGTCGCGACCGTGTCTCCGGGCTCCCGCGGTTGGTGGGCGTGGCTCCGGGCTCCGGTGCCGCCCCTGCATAATTTGCGGCACCTGCGGCTGCCGTGAATCAACAATTAGTCAATGTATAAAGACTCCGGCTTTCCACCCACTAGGTGTCGGATCATTGTTGCACATACTGTTACAAATTACTTGTTGGTGTGTTAGTGAGTATTGAGTTAATCCGTATGGATTGTAAACCGTCTCCAGCCAGCCTGTCCCTCACCTGCCTGTGTGCCTGTCTGTCCCTCATCTGCCTGCCTGTCTCTCACGTAAATAAATACCACTAAGTACTGTATAACTGAGTCTTGCGCTTGGGTCCTCCTGCTCACCCCGTGACAGAATGATCCGACCACAAATGGACCCAGCAGACTCAGGCTTGGGGTTAATCAGCCTTTGGCAGTACTTGGCCAACCGGTGCGAGCCGCTGCCGACTTTTAAGACCCAGCCGGCACCGAGCTACCTGGGGACCCGCCTGGCCCTGGGGGGGGCCTCGTAGCGTCCAGCGGGCTCACCGGCGTCGGGGAAGGCAACCCCTGCCATCCCGGGTCCTGGTTGGACCGCAGCAGCCCCTGCTTCTCGCTGCTGGGTCGCAGCCATCCCGGGTCCCGGCTGGACCGCAGCAGTTCCGTTGTCCCGCTGCTGGGTCACAGCCATCCCGGGTCCCGGTCCCGGCTGCACCGCCGCAGCTCCTGCCGGTCCCTGCTGCCAGGTCTCAGCCACCCCGGGTCCCGGTCCCGGCCGGGCCGCAGCAGCCCCTGCCGGTCCCGGCTGCACTGCCGCAGCTCCTGCGGGTTCCTGCTGCCAGGTGCCAGCCATCCCGGGTCCCGGTCCCGGCTGCACCGCCGCAGCCCCCGCCGGTTCCTGCTGCCAGGTGCCAGCCATCCCGGGTCCCGGTCCCGGCTGCACCGCCGCAGTCCCCTGCCGGTTCCTGCTGCCAGGTGCCAGCCATCCCGGGTCCCGGTCCCGGCGGCACCGCCGCAGTCCCTGCCGGTTCCTGCTGCCAGGTGCCAGCCATCCCGGGTCCCGGTCCCGGCTGCACCGCCGCAGTCCCTGCCGGTTCCTGCTGCCAGGTCTCAGCCATCCCGGGTCCCGGTCCCGGCCGGACCGCAGCAGCTCCTGGCGATCCCTGCTGCCAGGTCGCAGCCATCCCGGGTCCCGGTCCCGGCTGCAATGCCGCAGACCCTCCCGGTCCCGGCTGCACCGCCGCAGCCCCCGCCGGTTCCTGCTGCCAGGGGGCAGCCATCCCGGGTCCCCGTCCCGGCTGGACCACAACGGCCTCCGTTTCCGGCTGCGATATCGCAGTCGCCCAGCCTCCAGGTCGTCCACCGGAGGGTCCCTGCTCGGCCTCTGCCCTGCCTCCGGGTCGTCCACCGGAGGGCCCCTGCTCGGCCTCTGGCCTGCCTCCAGGTCGTCCGCCTGATGGTGCCGGCCCGGTGATCGTGGGTCGCCTAGAGGCTCCCGTTGAGGGGGGGTACTGTCACGGTCGCGACCATGTCTCCGGGCTCCCGGGGTTGGTGGGCGTGGCTCCGGTGCCGCCCCTGGATGATTAGCGGCACCTGCGCTGCGTTCACAGCTGCCGTGAATGAACCATCAGTGACAGTATAAAGACTCCGGCATTTCCACCCACTAGGTGTCGGATCATTGTTGCACATACTGTTACAAATTACTTGTTGTTGTGTTAGTTAGTATTGAGTTAATCCGTATGGATTGTAAACCGTCTCCAGCCAGCCTGTCCCTCATCTGCCTGCCTGCCTGTCTGACCCTCACCTGCCTGCCTGTCTCTCACATAAATAAATACCACTAAGTACTGTATAACCCCGAGTCTGAGTCTTGCGCTTGGGTCCTCCTGCCCACCCCGTGACACTTAGGGGCTACGCTCCTATTGGTGTATCGCCGCCTACGGCGGGGATATACCAATGTACCTAAGGGGCTACGCCTCTGTTCATATAACTACAGTTATGTGCATAACTATCGTTTTCAGTTGCTAGGCACTGGGTGTTGTCCGTTCTCACCGGGGGCTGCAAAGTTAGTGATTATTGGTTCCATGCTGATTTATTTCCATACGACTTGTTGGGGGGGAACTGATTACCGTACTGCTTACTTTGCAGCGCGGACATTTCCCCAACACACATTTACTGGAGAACAAGTTATCGAGAAGTAACTTCTGAATCCAATAATTCTTTAAGACCTAGCTAAATCAAATTTTAGACTTTTGAAGACTTTTTAAGACCCCGCGGGAACCCTGTCCCCCATGCCCAATAGCATTTAGGGTCACAGACAACATTTAATTGTTTCAACAAATTACACAATCTTGGGCTACGTTGTTGAGCAAAGGGGATGTGCAACAGACGATACACACAGGCATGCATTTATTGATAAAAACGTTTTTTTTCCCATTGTATATTGATATCTGGAAACACATTTCTAATGACCATTGAAATGTCCACAACTTTTAAAAATTCTCAGATGTTTTTGTTCCAAAAAGAAATACATAGCAATACATAGAAATTAAACATGTTTTGGCAATATAAATGATGAATCCAGGCCCTTAAAACTCTTAAAAAAACCTGTCAAACCCCAAAAACAAGAACAAACAAGGCACTGCTTGATATCCTTTTATTTGTATTGTCCATGAATTTACACATATAAACAAAATGGTGTTTCAGTCGGTGGCTTTCATTGCCATACAACATTCACATATTTCAAATCAACTGCCTGAAACCAAATGTGCCACATTTATCCTTGGTTATAATACAGCTGTGAATTGGCAGTGAATTAAAAAACCGACACAATATTACATTTCTTAATGATATAAACATTTTCTTTCTTAAACAATAAGTTCCTCATCATCGATCAATGGGGTGATCGCGACATGCAGATTGCGGTTGGTCACCACAGTGATCGCTATGGAGATCGCCATGGATACCGCCAAACCTCAGATCAAGCTCAACGCCCTCAGCTCATCCTTTCAACTGAATGTTGTCGTGTGTTCAGACGATGGTTCTTCCTGGTTCTTCAGTGTAGACTACAGACTCTAGGGTCTCTCTAGTGGGCTATATAGACAGCATCTATCTAGTACAGCTCTATAGACTATATAGACAGCATCTATCTAGTACAGCTCTATAGACTATATAGACAGCATCTATCTAGTACAGCTCTATAGACTATATAGACAGCATCTATCTAGTACAGCTCTATAGACTATATAGACAGCATCTATCTAGTACAGCTCTATAGACTATATAGACAGCATCTATCTAGTACAGCTCTATAGACTATATAGACAGCATCTATCTAGTACAGCTCTATAGACTATATAGACAGCATCTATCTAGTACGGCTCTATAGACTATATAGACAGCATCTATCTAGTACGGCTCTATAGACTATATAGACAGCATCTATCTAGTACGGCTCTATAGACTATATAGACAGCATCTATCTAGTACAGCTCTATAGACTATATAGACAGCATCTATCTAGTACGGCTCTATAGACTATATAGACAGCATCTATCTAGTACAGCTCTATATACTATATAGACAGCATCTATCTAGTACAGCTCTATAGACTATATAGACAGCATCTATCTAGTACAGCTCTATAGACTATATAGACAGCATCTATCTAGTACAGCTCTATATACTATATAGACAGCATCTATCTAGTACAGCTCTATAGACTATATAGACAGCATCTATCTAGTACAGCTCTATAGACTATATAGACAGCATCTATCTAGTACAGCTCTATAGACTATATAGACAGCATCTATCTAGTACGGCTCTATAGACTATATAGACAGCATCTATCTAGTACGGCTCTATAGACTATATAGACAGCATCTATCTAGTACGGCTCTATAGACTATATAGACAGCATCTATCTAGTACAGCTCTATAGACTATATAGACAGCATCTATCTAGTACGGCTCTATAGACTATATAGACAGCATCTATCTAGTACGGCTCTATAGACTATATAGACAGCATCTATCTAGTACGGCTCTATAGACTATATAGACAGCATCTATCTAGTACAGCTCTATAGACTATATAGACAGCATCTATCTAGTACAGCTCTATAGACTATATAGACAGCATCTATCTAGTACAGCTCTATAGACTATATAGACAGCATCTATCTAGTACAGCTCTATAGACTATATAGACAGCATCTATCTAGTACAGCTCTATAGACTATATAGACAGCATCTATCTAGTACGGCTCTATAGACTATATAGACAGCATCTATCTAGTACAGCTCTATAGACTATATAGACAGCATCTATCTAGTACAGCTCTATAGACTATATAGACAGCATCTATCTAGTACAGCTCTATAGACTATATAGACAGCATCTATCTAGTACGGCTCTATAGACTATATAGACAGCATCTATCTAGTACGGCTCTATAGACTATATAGACAGCATCTATCTAGTACAGCTCTATAGACTATATAGACAGCATCTATCTAGTACAGCTCTATAGACTATATAGACAGCATCTATCTAGTACAGCTCTATAGACTATATAGACAGCATCTATCTAGTACAGCTCTATAGACTATATAGACAGCATCTATCTAGTACAGCTCTATATGGTGTATTTGTGGTGTATTTAGGGACATGATGTCGAGCAGACGTTTAAAGGAGTTTAAAAGTGTCATGGCCGCTCATCTTGGGGTCAACCACCTTGACTTTGATTCACCTCTGAGAGAGAGAGAGAGAGAGAGAGTGTTATGGTGCGCTCCTCCCCAGAGCGCACCGCGTCATCACCAGCTGATCGGGAGCCCAGCCCGAACAGACCCGAGTCTCCCGAGCGAGCGAGACGAACAGACCCGAGTCTCCCGAGCAAGCGAGACACGCCCTGCGGAGGCGAGTCCGTGGGGCGCCAGGTGAAGCAGATTACAATCAAGGCTCAGCGGATACTTAAGCCCGTTCCAAACAAAGAGACTTCGCTAGAACGTACTACCCCCGCGTCACTAGCTCCCCGGTGTTCTCCTTCCTCGCTCCTACGTCTTCCTCGCTGCCCCGTGTCGATCCTCGCTCCTCGCTCCTGTGTCTCCCTCGTCAGTCTACGGACCCCTGCCCTCCTCGGACCCTCTCCACGCGCCTCCACCTGAACTCTCCTCTTCCCGCGGCACAAAAAGTTTTTCACTCACTGCTTATACTCACGTGTAAATTGTGAAGTGACAATAAAAATACTTGAAACTTGAAACTTGGATTGTAAACCGTCTCCAGCCAGCCTGTCCCTCACCTGCCTACCTGACTGTCCGTCCCTCATCTGCCTACCTGTCTCACATAAATAAATACCATTAAGTACTGTATAACCCCGAGTCTGAGTCTTGCGCTTGGGTCCTCCTGCTCACCACGTGGCAATTTAATACATTGTGTTCTGTGAGGTAGTCCATTATTCTTGTGTCAAGTATGCTGCAGAAAACTTTCCCAAGGTTACTGTTGACACTGATGCCCCTGTAGTTGTTTGGGTCACATTTATCACCCTTCTTATATATGGGGGTGATAAGTCCTTCGTTCCAAGAGTCAGGGAAGTAGCCTACATTTAGTATCAGATTGAAAAGTTTTAGAATGGCCAATTTGAATTGGGGGTCCGTATGTATTAGCATCTCGTTCAGGATACCATCCACGCCACAGGCCTTTCTGGGCTGTAGATTGTGTAGATTTCCCTCCAGCTCTTTCTGAGTTATTGGGAAGTCCAAAGGGTTTTGGTTATCCTTTATAATAATCTCAAGGTTTTCCAATTTTTCTGATATTTGTTGCTGGTCAGAATTTAAAATAGGATGGTCAAATAGGTTTGTGAAATGCTCTTTCCATATATCTCCGTTTTGGATTGTTAATTCATCACGAGGCCTTTTTTTTAAATGTTTCCAATTGTCCCAGAATTTGTTTGTTAATTGATTCTTCTATATCTTTTAGTTGATTTTGTATGTGTGTATTCTTCCTTGCTCTGATTGTATGTTTATACCTCTTGAGGGATTCAGTATACTGAATGCGAATATCTTGGTTGTCTGGTTGCTGATGTTTTTGGTTTGATAGTTTCCTCAGACTTTTTCTCAGTTTTTTGCATTCAGAATCAATCCAATCGTCAGATTTTACAGAATTTTTTTTGGTTTTAGTGGTGGCCAAATTAGAAGTTTGAGCTACATGGTGAAATAGGTTATTTAGGTGGTATACGGCCAGGTTCATGCCTTTTTTATCATGTGGGTAATTTGTGGATATAAATGAGCTTAGGAGTGCTTGGGTTTCTGGCTGTGTAACTGAGCTATGGTACATTTCAGAGCTGTCTTTACCGCTATCCCCTCTGCTCTCTCTCCCTGTATACCAACAGCTGCTCCTCCAGTCACCAGTCTGTCAAGCTCCTGAAGTTCGCGGATGACACCACCATCATTGGACTCATCTATGGTGAGGATGAGTCCGCCTACAGGTGGGAGATCGACCATCTGGCGACTTGGTGCAGTCAGAACAACCTGGAGCTCAACGCTGTGAAGACAGTGGAGATAGTTGTAGATTTCAGAAAGAACCAGCCCCACTCACACCCCCATCACCCCTGAGAGGACTCTCCAGTCGATATTGTGGAGTCCTGCCGCTCCTGGGAACCATCATCTCCCAGGACCTCAAGTGGGAGCTGAACATCAGCTCCATCACAAAAAAAAGCCCAGCAGAGGATGTTCTTCCTGCGGCAGTTGAAAGAAGTTCAACCTGCCAAAGACGATGATGGTGCACTTCTACACTCCCATCATCGAGTCCATCCTCACCTCCTCCATTACCATCTGGTACACTGCTGCCACGCCAAGGACAAGGGCAGACTGCAGCGTATCATCCGCTCCGCAGAGAGGGTGATTGGCTGCAATCTGCCATCTCTCCAGGACCTGTATGCCTCCAGGACCCGGAGGCGTGCGGGAAAGATTGTGGCCGACCCCCTCTCACCCCGGACACAAACTGTTTGAAACACTTCCCTCTGGCAGGAGGCTGCGGTCCATCAGGACCAAAACCTCTCGCCACAAAAACAGTTTCTTCCCGTCTGCAGTTAGCCTCATTAACAAGGCCCGGGATCCCCACTGACACAGACTCTTATCCCGCCTCCATAGACAGTACACATGACAATAACGCACAACCCACACCCGTTCCATATTCTGAAAAATCATTCTGTATTGTAAATATCTCATCATTCTGTATTGTAAATATCTCATCATTCATAAATCATTCTGAATTGTATATCATCATTGTATATCATTGTATATCATCATTGTATATATTGTATATCATCATTCATAAATCATTCTGTATTGTATATATCCATTCATATTATTCTACTTTATTTTATATTTATGCTTATTGTCGTTTTTACACTACTTGCTTTTTTATGCTTTTTAATTCTTATTATTATTACTCCTATGTTGTCTGTATGTACCAACAACCACAGCAAATTCCTCGTATGTGAAAACTACTTGGCGAATAAAGCGATTCTGATTCTGATTCTGAGATGTTGGGTGTCTCTGTTCTGTTCAGATAGACTGTTATTTGACTGTGATCAGAGTGGTGTCAGTGGCTTGACTGTGAAGGCTCTCAGAAAAGTTAAGTTCAAATCAGTTATTGCATAGTCCACAGAGCTACTGCCAAGAGCTGAGCTATAGGTGTACCGTCCAAGGGAGTCCCCCCGTAGCCTACCATTGACAATGTACAGACCCAGGCTCCGACAGAGCCGCCCCTCAGCTCTAATTTACAGCTAAATCAATACCGTTAGCACTAGCCTACCCTAGCTGCCGATGGGTACTAGGTCTGAGGATACTTTCCCTGCTTACTGTGCTCCATCTAACCTTCATGTTGTCTCCATTATCTAGGGTGCTGCTGTGATCGTGACTGGATACCTGGCCACCTCACCTGACGGCTACCAGCTTGCTCTCCAGCCAGCACCCCATCACATTATTACTATTTCATTTACTATTTGTACTTTGTTATTTGCACTTTGTCATTTGCATTTTGTCATGCTTTGTTACCCCTGTTTTTAAATGTCCGTATGACACCCATTGCACTCTGAACCATCCCTGGAAGGAGGGATCCCCCACTCTGAGGTTCCTCCTCGAGATTTCTTCCTTGTTAATTAAGGGAGTCGTTTCTTGCCCTTAGGGGGGCGGGGCTAGGGGGGTGTCATAAATCACGTTTGGCCCATAACAATCTGGCCTGTAAAGCCCTTTGAGACTGTCTTGTGATTCAGGGCTATACAAATAAAATTGAATTGAATTGAGCAGTTCTTTCCCATGCACATTTGTGGACTTGTCATAATTCTGTCTGGGGGAATATGTGGGGAAGTGGATGTTATCTCCAGTTATGAAATCATCACCTTCTGTGCTGACAAAGTCAAGTCCGTCCCCAGTCCTCGAATTTAGATCTCCACAGATCATGACATGCCCTTGAGTCTGAAAGTGGCTGATTTCGTTCTCTAGGTCTGAGAAGGTGTCCTCATTAAAGTAAGGGGATTCTATTGGGGGAATATAAATTGCGCAAAGGAAGAGGTTTTGAGGTGTGAGTATAGTTTGTTTTTTAATTTTCAGCCACAGATTATTTTCTCCTTTTTTGACTTTCTATTGATTGTAAAAGTTCAGATTTAAACCATATAAGCATGCCCCCCGAGTTTCTTCCTTGAGTCACTCCTTTCATTTTAATTGATGGGACTACTAACTCTTTGTAACCTGGGGGACAACCAGTGGGATCATCTCCTCCACACCATGTCTCCTGTAAAATTATAATATCATTCTTTACAGATTTAATGAACTCAGGGTCTCTATTCTTGAGAACCAAACACAGAGGATCTTAGACCCTGAATGTTCCAAATAGAAATACGAAAATGATGTCATTTATTTTCTGAACTTAGGTTGTGTTGATTGCATTTTTTAAAAGAGAGAAACATTGAAAAACTGCATTTGTAATATTCTGAATTATGTATTCTATTAATACGTAACAGAGTGAAACATGTAAACATTGAACTTGGACTTATTTATTGATATATATATATATATAGATTTTTTTTTTATAGTTTATTTACTTTTAGTCCATTTAACATGTGGTTGGGTACCTCTTACCACGATCCACTGCCCATTAGGCGTGCACAGATGAGGCTGAGCATCTGTTGGATGTCTCTGAGTTCGGTGCTGGCAGGGCTGGACTTGTTGGGGTGGTGGAGCTGGATTATGGTGAAGTGCGGGAGCAAATCCAGTTGGGGCGGGCGGTGGGGTCGCTGGTCCAGGGTTCTCGTGGGGTCTTCTCTGCCTGCCTGGTTGTGGTGGATAGTGTAGGGTATGGTATTGGATCCTTGGTGGGGGGGGTTTGAGACACTGTCTGGAGGTGCTGAGGTGCGTTTCATTGGTCGAGGGGTATTTGGGTGTCCTCTATTGTTGTGTGTCGGAGGGCTGATATTCCGGGTGAATGCAGTGTCTTTCAGTGTCCTAGCAAACACCAGGACTGCCTCTTTATGTAGATGGACGTGGTCATAGAGGTAGTCAATGTTCAGAGTGGAGTGATGGGCAAGATGGACATTTGGCCATAGTGCACAAACCCTGGAGACACTGGCATTGATTTTCTGGATGGTGAGTGGGTGATCTTTCCTGGGCAGCAGGGTGGATATCACAATCTTGGTCTGTGGAAATGTATCGCAGGCCTTCTCTATGACTGCTTTCAGAAAATCCGCCACTCTCTCTTGCTCCTCAGGTAATTTGTTCCTGTGTGGATCAGGATGTGACTCGGTGACCCAAGTTGCCTCTTGTTGAGAAGCTCTAAGGCTTTCTGGGTCGTGGGATACCAGAGCTTTTTCTCATCAATGAATTTGCCGTTTGAGTCTATGAGAAGAACAATGTTTTTTCTTTCTAGATTTCCTGAGTCCTCGGTCTCAGCTGTGTCTTCCCCATGAGTCTTGGGCTCTGAGAGTGTTGGCTGGCTGGATGGGGTTTCCTGTGAGCTGGTAGGAGCTGAGGAAGGTGGCAGAGCTTGGGGGTCTTGGTTGGTCTGGATGGGGGTCTTTGGTGTTGGTGGATTTTGATGAGTGAGGGAGTCCAGCTGCTCTCTCAGGCTCTGCACCAAGCTGTCTCTGTCCTTCAACTCCTCTATGACTGCTTCCAGCTCTCTCCTGTGTTTGTGTCTGTCTTGCTGCAGCTCTTTCAGCAGCTCTCTCTGAACATCCAGCTCCTCCCTGTAACACTCTGTCCCTCTGCAGCTCTCTCACTTGCTCTGTTAGTGCAGGAAGCTCTTTCTTATAGCTGTCCTTCTCTGTGTGACTCTTTGTCTGACTGCTGAATGAGAAGAACAGTTCTCCCTGAGTTTGCACTAGTTCAATTTCTAGCTGTGTGAATTGTTCTTTCATTATGATCAGGGGGTTTAGTGTTGATGGTGGTTGGTCCTGCTCTATGTTGGGGGGTTCAGTCGTCTCCTCTGCCCTGCTGCAGACAGTGGGGGCGTCGTCTGTCTCTCTCTCCCTCTGGGAGTCCTCACAGGCGTGGGACCTCTCATTCACAGCTATTTCTTTTAATTGATTAAATCTAACTTGAAACTCTCTGAGGTTTCCTTGTACCATGATAGTTCCAGTCTTGTAAATGTTTATTGTGGTCATTGTACTATCAGGGTCATTGGGGTCTCTGATTTTTATTTTCCACCGATTTCAGATTCCCTCTTTTTTCACAGAGGGATAATATTTGATCAGAGATGTGTGCCAGGCCCTTGGGTTGTCTTAGTAGAAGATGAGATTGCTTACTTCCCCTTTCTTGTTCAGATCTCCAAAAAGTGTCTCTGGGCTTTCCTTCATTAGTTTTAGTTTGAATTGTTTTCTCTGGGCTTTATTAGTAATGTCTGGGGGGTGTTTCACTGGACAGCACTCAGTGCAGCCTGGGGGCAGGGCCGCCTCTGCAGGGTGGGTGGGGAGGACCAGCTCCTTCTCTGATTGGTCCATTTTATCAGCTCATTGGAATTGATACAATGTATCAGTTGGGAGCTGCTGCAGAAATGTGTCCTGGGTTTGAAACTTAGCAATGTAGCTCAGATTTAGCTAGTTAGCACAGTCCTTGATTTATTTTTTGACTCCAAAAATGATAGTCCTCAAGTTGCTATTGTACTCACTTCTGATCGGTGTTTGAAAACATGGTTTTGTCTGTATAACAGTTTTCCCTCCTTTTCTTTTGCTGATCTTTTCCTGTGTTACTAGCTGCTAGCTCCCTTGTTTCAAACTTTTGTTGATTTTTCTCCTATTCTCGTTTTTGCAGTTTTTCTTTTCATTCACTCTTTAGATAACATGCTAAACTCTAGGAGCTCATACTAAGCATGACTTCTCCCTCCCTCTGTCTCTCTCTCTCTCTCTCTCTCTCTCTCTCTCATAAAACTCACACATAGCCTAACCGTCCAGTCAATTAACTAGGCCTAGTTCCTGTATTCCTGTGGAAAGAAAAAATATCTTAAATGCTATAATAACCGTAAAAGCGTTCCTGCGATAATTTCACATATTTGTGACAATTTGGAATATGTATGGGCAGTGTCGTGGATTTATCAATCCTCTGACATTCGTAAAACGGAGAATCAGGCCAGACCAAAGTCTTGAAAGTTTAAAGAACTTATTTGCCAACACTGCCAAATACGTGGAACAGTACCAAAGCCTGAGGGGCAAACTCTGCCAGAGAAGACTCAGGCTTTTGCTGTCGATCTATTGAACTGACCCTCTCAGTTCCACGTTATCGAAACTGGTAAATAGAGAGAAAGTAATTTCAGGACCTAGCGGGTTCAATCTTCGGAGTGCACGACAGATTAAGAAAATAGCAAAAGCCTCTTTTAATATAAAACAGTCAACTCAATCGCCATATATCACGCGTAGACCAATATTGTGTAAGTAAAGAATACCGCTGACAATAAAGATGAGATAACTGGCGATCTTCAGAAACATCGGAGAAAAGGAACAGGGAAAGCAGGAACTAAATAGCCAGGAGGGAGTCCCGCCCGGAGGTGATAGAAGCCTCCCAATGGGAGAACCGCAGAAAGACATTAGGAAGTCTCAGAGGAAGAAAAAGGCACCAAAAAGTTACCAAGGAGAATTTCCTATTCTGGTTAAAGGACAGCAAGCCCACTATGTCCCATGGGGATCGCAGGACTTGGAGGGAATAATATCTAGACTCCCTAATATAAATATTGGAGCCTTGAAGTGGATTAGGATATTTGAGGAATTTACAGTGGGAAAATTAATGGCGGTGGGGGACCTGAAGGCTTTGTTGGCAAGAGTTCTAGGTCTCGCAAAGATGGAGGGCGTACTGCAAAGAGGGAGTTTGAGGCACCTGCTGGATGAAGGTCTTGATGGAACAACGTTTGACTGGGCGGCACTTAGAAGCGAGTACCCAACCCATGTGGATCACAAGAGCCTGAGGGGCCCCACAATCGATGACAGAGAATCCTGCATCCTTCCTGCAGAAGCAAGTCATGAGATGGAGAATGGAAACAGACCGAGACCCAGTGCGAGATCCGTTGGTCTCTGTCTTGTTCAGAATCTCCATAATAGAGACAATGCCTAGCTCAATCAAGAACAAGCTAGAAGATGTGGTGGGACTGACTTCATCAAAGTCTCATAAAGAGTTCAGTGATCATCTGGTCCATGCAGTGGACAGATACCGTCAAGATGAACAAAAAATGAAAGAACAAAGCGGAGAGGTGCAGAGAAAGTTATCTCAGCTCCAGTTGGAGGAGATAACAAGAAAAGACAAGAAAAAACAGGCGGTTGTTGCAGAGCCAGGCACAATGACGCCCATAGTCCAGCAGGTCCCGCCTCAGATGAACTTTCGCAGGTTCCACCACAGGCGCCCCCTCACCTGGTACAACAGCCTCAGAGCCAAGTGTCACCCGCCCCACCCATTGTTAATGTATATGCTCAGAACAGAGAGCAAGGTGTAAATAATAGGTACAGGCAAAGGCAGAATAATCAGTACAGAGGACCACAGGGTCAGCATGTAGCAATCACGAAACAGGCTGATGAGGAACCAATTCTGCAGGTTCTAATAAATGATAGAGGCACACCAATGATGGCTGATACTGGAGCAACTTACACATGTGTAGGTTCAAAATATGCCTCTCACCATATGATTGTGTAGCTGACTCTGTCGAATAATGCCCATAGGAAGGGCATGATTCTGTATGACATATGTGACTAACAATTCTTTATTTCTTTATTATATTCTATATATACATCTTCTTTATTAATATAATGTGTAGCATTTATGACTGATGTGTTAGAGATAAGGGTTACTTTGGCAGGCAACACCAACGAAGGGGCTGTACGTGAGCCATAAGGGCCTCGTCTGCAGCAGGGGTAAAAATAGACTAGGGGGGGGGTCACACTCACACACTCACACGTTTCTGGTAGCAACCGAATGTGAACTAGGGTTGACCCCATAACCCATTGGTTTATACTTCTTTAAGGATTTAAGATTCTTTCATTTCATTGATTTTATTCCTCTTAAACTCTTTTACAATTATTATTGTACTTCTGTATAATTCATACCCATAACCAATTGATTTATAATTCTTTAAGACTTAAGATTTATTCCTTTCATTGATTTGATTCCTCTTTAACTTTTTATTATTATTATTGTACTTCTATATAATTTTGTGTAGCATTAGGACTGATGTATGACTTATAAGGTTTATTTCAACAGAAGACACCAGTGAAAGACCTGTACTTGTACTGAGACAATGCAGGAGCGAGGGGCCCCATGCCTGTGTCACCTACAGCACCACGCTTCAGGTAGAAGGGTGGGGGGTCCCAAACCCGGCACGTTTCAGGTAGAAGGGTGGGGGGTCCCAAGCCTTGCGACAGTTAATGATTTTGTGTATCTTGGTCATGTCTTTCAACACATATGACAAAGGGGTCGTGAACTCCAAGAGGCCTCATTTCCTGTGTTTTTCTATACCAGGGGTTTCACATGCAGCAAGGCATGACAGTGGGGGTACGTTGAACACATACACAGTTTAGAGTTATTATTTTTATTGTCATTATATTATGAAGTGTTTTTAACAATCCATAATCATGTAATTTTTCTATATGTCAATATAAGATTTTATTTCTTTAACACGGCACTTGAACTTGTCGTGAACCGATTTCCTTTATTGACAACATACGGCCCCCCGCCTTCCCTCAAGAGCCTCTATATGACCCAAATAGCCCCTCGCTCCTCGCTTAGAGCTTAGGTGTCACATTTCACACCTTTAAAAAACAATGAAGAATTCTGATAAGTTACCAAGAGACGTGACTCTTGTGTTCTTGTCTTTCTTTTGTTAATTTTTGAAATTTAAACTTTTATTATTATTATTTTTATATACCAAGGTTTTGAGACATGACAATGAAATGACAAGTCTATGGACAATGAAGATACACCCACAACACTCCTTAATGTTATTACCATGAAATGTTTGATACGTTAATGATTGGCTATTATTTTGGTAAACAATATACCGACTTGATAACATATAACATGATGCCATAATCTTATATTATGAAGTGTTTTTCTTTTAATGCCATAATTATATATCCTTGATCGTTCTTGATACCAATATAACATGTATCCATAATTCTTATATTATGAAGTGTTTTTCCTTAATGGCATAATTATAAATCTTGATCGTTCTTGATACCATATAACATGTATGCCATAATTCTTATATTATGAAGTTTTTCTTTAATGCATAATTATATAATCCTTGATCGTTCTTGATTAACATATAAACATGTATGCCATAACATTCTTATATTATGAAGTGTTTCCCTTTAATGCATAATTTATAATCCTTTGATCGTTCTTGATATCATATAACATGTATGCCATAATTCTTATATTATGAAGTGTTTTCCTTTAATGCATAATTATATAATCCTTGATCATTCTTGATAACATAACATGTATGCCATAATTCTTATATTATGAAGTGTTTTCCTTAATGCATAATTATATAATCCTTGATCATTCTTGATAACATATAACATGTATGCCATAATTCTTATATTATGAAGTGTTTTCTTTAATGCATAATTATATAATCCTTGATCGTTCTTGATAACATATAACATGTATGCCATAATTCTTATATTATGAAGTGTTTCCTTTAATGCATAATTATATAATCCTTGATCACTCCTGATATCATATAACATGTATGCCATAATTCTTATATTATGAAGTGTTTTCTTTAATGCATAATTATATAATCCTTGATCGTTCTTCATAACATATAACATGTATGCCATAATTCTTATATTATGAAGTGTTTTCCTTTAATGCATAATTATATAATCCTTGATCATTCTTGAGACCATATAACATGTATGCCATAATTCTTATATTATGAAGTGTTTTCCTTAATGCATAATTAATGCCATAATGCCATATTGCCATTGATGCTTCATGCCATAGTTCTTCTATTATGAAATGTTTTGTTCAAAGCATAATTCTTGTGCTTCTTGGAAACCTATTTTGGTAGCCAATGCTGTGCACGCAACATGAACACGAGACTTATGTACCGCCGAAAGGTGTGATCTTCGAATTAAGGGGCCCAAGCAAACGTACACAATGGAAAGTACGAGAATGCATCAAACCGGCATAAAAAACTAATAAATATATATATCTGCGAGGCTGCGCACAAAGAGACATGTAGCCTACGTCCGGCCAAAGGTGTGATGAACGAACTATAGGCGCCCAGGCATGAACCTGTATGCGGTGGAATTTACAGGACGATGCGAGATGGGTATTGAAAAAAGAAAAAAGCCATAAGGCGTGATATGCAAATCTGAAAGCCCAGGCATGAATCTGAAGCACAGTGGAAAGTTTCAGACAGATGCGAGATGGGTATTGAAAAAAAAAAAAAAGACGAAGCCTGCGCGCGCAGGTGCCAAATTTTTTGCTATAAAAGTCCGAACCCCCGAGGCAGGCGTGGCGCTCTAGCTCAGACTTTGAGACGCAGACAGCAGATTAGATAGATTGAACCCTGAACTAGGGATACTAGAATAAGACACTCTAGATAGAAAGATAATTTGGATAAACTTTGAATACATACATCGCTCGCTTCGCTTTGCTTATTATTGTAAAGCTATTATTTTGATTTAACTTTGAACAAAAAGAATAAAACTAATCCCACCTTGCAACTAAGGAACTGGGATTAAATCAAAATCTGGTGTAGAGCCAATCCATTATTGAAACCTAGTAGAAGTGGACATTAATATCGCTATTGAAATGAGGCCTAAATACTGAGTGCGATAAAATCCTCCAAAGGGACGCGAGGTATTATATTAGTTGGTGTTGACTAATAAACGGTAAGCGTAGTCCATGGGTAGGAATACGGATAAATCATACAATCGATAGGTAAACCGCGTATTGTCGCATAGTTAATATCGGCCAGAGAGGTGGTGAGGCGGAGACACGGCCTCGATCATCCCTGAGATCCCCTAATAACAGAGCGAACGCGCAACATGTAACCCGCTTATGTCGCATAGTTAACAGAGGCCAGAGAGGTGGTGGGGCAGAGGCATAGGCCTCGACCATCCCTGAGATTCTCTAGTAGCATAGCGAACACGCAACATGGCACCCCAGATGGGACCCTAAACACTGCGTATCAAAAAACGTAAGCCTAAGGTCCTAGTGACACGAACCCACTAAAAGAAAAGGTTATCTCTGATAATCAAAATAAAGGGTTGAAGTTACAAAACAAGTGCGCGTTTTTAATATCTCCGGATAACAGGTACAAGCGATACAGTAACCGGGTTAAACATAAAAAGGAAAAAGGGGTCGCAACCTGATAAAACCTTTAGAGTGTGTTAAAACAGGCGTAACAACAGGACCCGCTGAAATGGCGGGAAGCCCGTCTGACTGGAACAGTCAGACAGGAACAGAACAGAGCTCTAGCGACGAGGATGCGCGCAGTAGAGCCAAATAGAAATAAGGCAAGCACTAGGTGCACACCTTAACATGGTTTACCAAAACCAAAACAGGTCCCTGAGAGACCCCGAACGAATGCAAGTGTTAACTCAAAATGTTACCTTATTGCAGGGAGACATAGGAAAGATAAGGCCACCTCAACAAGGGGTAACCGTATTCAATCCGGCTAATCGGTGTCTCGACCATGGTGGAGGAGTGGCAAAGGCTCTCCACACCCGTTTTAAAAAAGAGTTCGACAGACAGACAGATGGACTAGCCAGACAGAAGCTGCTGCCACTACACAATAATACCGCGATATGTGTGAAGGTTGAGGAACCTGAAATCAAATACGTGGTACAGGGGTGTTATGAACCATGCCCGCAGGGGATCACCCTAGATGAACAGAAGCAGAGGCTCTTAAGAGTACTACGAGCCTGCATGAGACAGGCCCCCACTCAAGTCATTATGACAACCATATTCGGAGATGGAATATTCGGATATGATGGGGAGATAGCAAGGGAAGCAATGAAAATCCTTACCCAGGAGCATATAGGTCATTTCTATATAGTGGTCCAGACACAGGAGGCATTTAATAAAGTAATGGCCACATTCAAGGGAAGTAGACCCAGGGTGGCTAACTTGTACCCATCGCTGGTAGACAACCCTAGACCAGAGGCAACTGCGCCACCCAGATCAGAGGAAGATTGGCCAGACACAACCAGCTTCAACCAGGCCTCAACTCCCCATTACGGAGGACCAGAAAACCCCTCAGAATTTAAACTCCAGCAGAACGGAGAAAACCAACTGACCAGCATAAAAAGAGGAGAGCGATCTCCCCCGGGCCAGAGCACGATAAACACAGTGAACGGGGGAGAGCCACCTCAGGTCAGGAGAACCAGGGGAGACAGGGACAGAAATTCCAGAAGAGTTCAGATTCAGGAAGAGCAGGAGCAGGAGTGGTCTCGTCAAACAATGTATGATCCAAGGACAGGGAGATGCCATGCACCCAAAGTCACCCAAAAAAGGGCGGTAACACCACACGCCTCACCCTATATGTCAGAAGAGGCACCGGTCCAACATCAGCTAAAATTCCCAGCCCCACAGCCGCGGAGAATCCAAGGGTTAAGCAGGGTAGCTGGGGCATTAGAGCAGAGACATTACGACCCCAGGAAAGAACCAGCTAGGGAACCAATTTGGTGTACAGAGGAAGGAGCTGAATTTAATACCCTGACTACAGATCAGACCTATCGCTATGAGGAAGGGTCGACAAATCAGTCACCTAATTGGTACCCAGTCTCACAAGAGGAACGTGCGGTTATGAAACACGCTGGGGATGAAAGGGGTAACAAAGCCATGGAAGGAGTCATATTTAGGGACAGGCTATGATTACTACCGTCAAGGATGTATCCGAAGGGATAGGTCAGTGGAAAGGTATATGGGCGCAGAGGCGCAAATACCCAGGGTAACAGGGGATCCAGAAGAGAACTATATGCCCATGTCCAGACAGATGGAGGAGACACCCCAACAAGGGTATACCACCCGATGGGAACCCCTAGTCTCGGTAGACCGGAGACAGGGATATCAAACAAAGACGGACAACTGGAGTTCGTTATTACAGGGACCTCATGAGAGGGAAAATAGAAATCCCAGTAGAAACGCTTCGCAGCTGCAGCTCCCAGTCAGGGAAATGACCATTACCGAAGGGCAAAGGCCGGCGATAAACTATATGAAGATGATCCCTGAAAGAAAACTAACTGAATCAGATTCGATGTTCATGATGAGAATAGTTGAGGCAGGACTCCCCCTGAATTATTGGACGACGAGGGTTTAGACCTTTTTCTCAGAATGAAGCGAGATATACGGGTCCCTATGGGAAGTAGTATGCGCAACCTTCTGCATACTGGGAACCTGGTACCGGGGCGAGATGTATTGGAACAAAAGGTAACCCAAATGATGGGAGAAGTAACCAGAAAAGAAAGGTCCCTAGAAACAGCAATGAAAATGTTAATGGAGAGAGGATGAAGCGAGGTCCACCAGGAAAAACTCTTAATGGGGGTGCCTGGAGGAACCATTCTAGGAAGCGAATGGGTCTTTTTAACTCCCATGGAGAAAAGTATAAAACTAAGGGCCCATGATCGAAGAACAGCTAGCCAGGCAGAAAACCGTCCAAAAAACGACGACAGGTCCCTACCGGGACCAAGGGGGCAAATATCTCCCAACACGGGCCAGATAGACAAATCTCCGAGACCACAGGTCCAAGACCACCGGAGACAGGAGCGCCCTTTTCAGGAAAAACCTGGCGGCTGCAGCATCCACGTCCTGCAGGGCCCACACATCCCCTCGCCACCCCGCCACACCCCCCATCCTGCCCCTTCCTCCTCCCCCTCTCCCCCTGTGGTCACCGCAGCAGGCAGCAGGTATAGTGCCAAGCCCCCCCACCCCCAAACACCCCCCAGTGGGGACGATTGATTCTTCTCATCACTGCCCACAAAACTGGAGATGGTTGCAAGTACAAAATCAAGCAAGTACAAAAATGTGTGTACTTGCTTGATTTACTATCTGCCTGGCTGCAGATGATGAGGGGGGGGGGGAGCATGCCAGGCAGACTGGAACCCGATGGCCGCCTAAGTCTGGCGCTTCAGTTTTTTTGGGGGGTTCTTTTCGGGTGTTTGCATGAAACGAAATTGACAAAGGGAGCGGGGGTGCTCGAGCCGTGTCTGTGTCTGTGTCTTCTCATCGCTTTTCATTTCTTCAAAATGAAAAACGCCGATGGTGCTGGGCTTTTATAAAATATAGCTTGAGGTTGAACAAGACACCTTATTCCTGCTTTGTATCTGCAGGTGACAACGCATGCAAGGTGAATTATGGGGGATGTGGCACCCTCTGCCTCGCCATCCCAGGGGGCAGAGTGTGTGCCTGCACTGACAACCAGCTCCTGGAGAGGAACAATGTCACCTGTGCAGGTAGGAACGGAGGATAAATCAGGAAAGGGAAAAAGTCTTACTTTTGCGACACGCTTCAGAAGACTGTAAATCTGTTGATGTTGTACAGGTGTGTGTGTGTGGGTGGCATGTGTGTGTGGGTGGCATGTGTGTGTGTGTGTGCATGACATCTCGTCGCCCGTCACAGGGATTTCCACCAGACAAACTGAGCATGCGGCTTTGTTGCT
>PIJE02001694.1:93089-108970 GCA_002895965.2 Coryphaenoides rupestris
ATAATGCACCATGCTAGACTGTGATACTCCATGCTACCTCATAATGCACCATGCTAGACTGTGATACTCCATGCTACCTCATAATACTCCACGCTAGACTGTGCAAGTCTGCTACTTCGTGATATACCATCGTAAGAGCAGCACGCCACACTGTGCTCCCACTAATGTGACCCTGTGATGTGGGGCAGGTTGATTTTGTTTTACGGGTGACTTTTACCTTCCTAAATGTCACCGTAAAAGACTTGGTCATCGCTCTTACTGCCAGCTCTCTCTCTCTCTCTCTCTGTCTCTCTCTCTCTCTCCCCACCTGGAGTACTTCAGCTCTCCCGCTCAATAAGATAAACACAGTGTTAGACGCTTGGATGCTGACTCATTTTCAAGCGAGGAAAAAAACCAAACACATATCTATATATGCTTGCTATATTGTTACGATCTGCCATAATAATCAAAATTTAAAAATCAATTATCTGCTCTGCTGGGATATCAGACACCTTAAGAATCCCACAGCTTTGTTTTTTTATTGTCTCAAAACAGCTTTGTCGGGCAGAATGCGGCTCGACTCGAGCTTTGGAAGCCGCGTTATCTGAAATTGATTCCCGCATACAAATATTGCGTTGATGCCGGCCTGATGATAAGTTGTGCATGACTTGCCTCACTTGCTTGACTTTGTGTGGACTTTCTCTGACTTTTATTACACTTTCTTTGGCCTAGTGGGGGTTTGGCTCGTTCGCTGGAAGTCACAAATAAATTCCTAATTTCCGCCGTTCTTGAAAAAGAAAAAAAGCTCATGATTATGCGCTATGATCTCGCACCACATCCCCATCAACATCCGAAGGGGACTCGGGAAACGTTTGTTATGTGAGTTATTTGAGTGTTAATGGATTCTTGATGTTCGCATTTGTCCCTCTGAGGATTGTCCGCCCGGATGACATTGAAAGCTGGGGCTGTTAATACATCCGTTTAATGAAGAACCATGGCAGAGACTAGCTGTCGGAAGAGAATGAAGAAAGATTTTACCGGCTAATATGTGTGTTAATACCGGGAAATTGGAGGGAATTATTGAGAAATGCAGACACAGACTTGTGTGTGTGTGTGTGTGTGGTGTATTTGTGTTATCCAACCATAACACCCATCATATTTTATTGAAGAAATATTCAATTCAATGAAATAAAATCCAACTATTTCAATGCCACCGAGGGCTGAAACTTTATAGGAGATGTAAAGCGCCGAAGGGAAAGGCTGTAACATGCAATGTATGTGTGGTGTGTGGTGTGTGTGTGTTGTGTGTTCTAATCTATAGACAACCACAGCTGCCCCGTTGAACAGTTCAAGTGTAACAGCAACCGCTGCATCCCCAAAACGATTGCTGTGTGACGGCACCAACGACTGTGGAGCAATGAGGACGAGTCCAACGTCACCTGCTCAGGTACGTACGCGCGCTACTAGCTTAATATCATGTGCTATATTATTAATATCATGTTACCTCTAAAATATTACCCCGTAATATTACCTCTCATCTCCTCTCTTCATCATGTTGCAATATCTTAATCATTATTATTAATCCTTTCATGATTAATGTGCAATACTTCTTCTTATCATTATTATTACCCTTTTATTACACTTCAATTATTGCCAACTTGTTTCGCTGACTGAATATCTCATCTTACCTATATTTTTATACTTCTCTAGACATACTGTAAATTTGTAAATCTGTTTGTTTTATTTTTATTATTCTACTCTTTATGTCTCTATTGTTTTATTCTATTGCTGTGCAACCCGGCACAAGAATTTCCTTCGGGATCAATAACGTTCTATCTCATCTCATCTTATCTTATTGATCTATCTTATCTTACCACTCTAGCGTTAGCGTAGCTGCGCTAATCAATTTTACATGCTCAGAAGTATACGCGACTGCTTACCGGTGATTAGCGCGAGCATCGTTGTGCTTGTCAATGTTGCATTCTCCGGTATGTACGCTACTAGCGGTATTGGCGTTAGCATAGCTTGTGCTCAATCAATTTGACATGTTCAGAAATATGTACGCTGCTAGCTACCAGTATAGTGTTAGCATAGCTGTGCTAATCAATTCTATATGCTCATATAAATGCACAGGACTAGCTTATGTTGCATTCTCAGGTATGTATGCTGCTAGCAGTATAGTGTTAGCATAGCTGTGCAAATCAATTTAACATGCTCATATATATGCACGCGACTAGCATACCGGTATAGCATTAGCATTGGCGTGCTAGTAAATGGTGCATGTACGCTACTACCAGTATAGCGTTAGCATCGCCGCGCTAGTCAACGGTGCACGTACGCTACTACCAGTATAGCTGCCTTAGCGTAGCTGGACTAATCTGTGGTGGGTGGGTTAGCACAATCTATCTAAAATATGTGAAAATACCTTCACTGCAGTTGGGATGTGCAGGCAATCTAAAATGTCAGACTATTGCTGTAGAGAAACAACATTCTGGACTGCCAAATTTACATCGTATCGACATGCTAGAGCTGTATAAGTTAATATTAAGTACGCTACCATAGCAACATAAATACCATAACAAGCTTCTGTCTACACACCACTGAAGCTTATTCTGTCAACTGTGAGCGTCAGAGTTTGCGTGTGAGTAAAAACGTGTCTAAAAGTTGAGTTGAGTTATGATGCTCCAAAGGCAACGCTGAAAAGATATTAAAACTGTGATAAAGTGAAATACACCTCTTATGATCGCGGCTACAACCACTTCAATGCGCAATATATATTTTTGAAAAATCCTTTGAGAGTTCTAGTTCAAACCGCGTAGTTTTATACAATCAAAGCACAAAAACAATGGCTCCCTGTCACGTCTTGTCTGCCAGTCCCCCACACCCACACCTCCCGCCCACCCCGATCTTTCTCACCGTGCCAAGCGGCTTTCCGGCATCAAAGAAAGCACCTTAGCACCTACGAGCCTCAAGCCTCACCCACCCCACCACCGCGTGTCAGAAATTCGGTTAGGGGGTCGATCCGATTTACCCCCCCCCCCCCCCCACACTCTCACCCGCCCGCCCGCCCGCCCGCCCGCCCCCTCCATCCATCCATCCATCCGCCATCCTCCGCTCCCTCCTCCACCCTCCCCTAATATCATCCACCACCAGCACCGTGGCTGTCCCCCCGCCGGAGCTCCTGCTCCTGGAGGTTCAATCAGCGGGCATTAGCGGGCGGATGATAAATGTTGCTCTGTCATCGGATTGACGTGCATTTTCCACACGCCTAAGAAGTCTCCCGTGTGGGCCCCCGCCCCCCCACCCGCCACAATGATGCGTGTCTTTTCCGCGCCCTCCCCACGTGACTGAGGGCCCGGTGTGTCAAAGTGACTGCGGGATTTCTTTCCCCGCTTGCCTCCTGCCCCCCCCCCCCCCCCCACCACCGGCAGCGCCCTGGCCGTCCATCCGTATTACGCCTGATTGAGCTGTAACCCCCGAGAGGCGGGTGCAGGCGGGGTGGGTGGCGTGCGTTGACATTCTCAGTCATGCGGTGATCGTTAGAGATGCACGGGGCGGGAGTGGTGGGGCGGGCTAAGGCGCACATGTGCCACGCCCTGACACGTACCGCCTTGATTGACCTACGACAGGATTTTCTCTCTCCCTCTCCCCCACCCCCCTTCATCCCACACACTTGACGTGTTCCAGCCCAGCCCTGCCAGGCGGAGCAGTTCTCCTGTCAGAACGGCCGTTGCATCCCGCGCGCCTGGAGCTGCGACCGCCACGATGACTGCGGAGACGCGTCCGACGAGACGGCCGCCTGCGGTGAGTGTTGAGTCGCAACACACACACTCACAAGCTCGTTTGGTAAAAAGGAGACAAAAGGAAATATGGTTGTGTTGGGTTTTAGTATTTTTGTTCAGCTTTGTGGGGGGGGGGGGGGGGGCGAGCTGTGGGTGTCGTGTTGCTGCTGGAGTGAATCGAAGACGCGTATTAAAGCACCCGTGGAGGAGAAAACTGTTCTGATTCGTGCCTTGCAGTCGGGAACATCATCTGTAATGGTGGAGCAAATCTGAGGACTCTGTAACCTAGATCTGAGGTGTGCAGGTATACCACTAACAGGCAGTCGCTATAATGGATGGCTTGTGGCTTTACGAGTAAGCAAATCATAAAGGAAATCACTTCACCAAAAAAAGTTTCACAGCGCTCCCCTGGGCACGTTGCACAAAGAACTCCATTATGCAGAGCAAATCAAAGGGAAACAGGACAAAGGCGAATAAATAAAAAAACAAAACATTCCATACAAACAACAGAACAGATATCGCTTTTCTCTGTTGGAAGCACATATCGCCGCGCTGTCCAGCTTACCTCTCACAACACTAAATGCACATCACCGCACGTATGCAAAGGGAGCCTCCGAGAGGATCGGTGGTCGCCGGATCAATGTCATTTATTCCGTGCAAAAATAAATAACACAGGCTGCACCACCTGGTGCCTCGTGAGTCACATTCATATTAGCTCCTCAAAGGCACAGCTTGCAATGCGTGTCGGCACCTGTGATTACAACACAATACCGCCTCGCTGACAGCTCTGTATCAGCACACGCATGCACGCACACACACACACGCACGCACGCACACACATGCACGCACATGCACACACACACAGCACACGCACACACACGTTGTCAGAAACGGCGGTGGTGGTGACTTGAATTATGCTCAAAAAGTCGTATGAGGATAGATGATCACAATGTATTTGGGAGTGGAGGCGAGTGTGTTTTAAAATGACAGACACAAACACACACACAGACACACACACACGCATGCATGCAGGATTAAGTTTCATATGCCAATAATTTTTACGAGCGGGAGCCAAACGTACGTTCAGTTGTGTGTTTTTAAGCCTCGCCTCGCTACCCATGAGCCTATATTGGGTTATTATCTGAGTTCTATAAGTGATCTATATGGAGGAAAATGAATGAATGAATGAATCCGCTGCGTTTACTCTGACACAAAAGGAGAGCGAGAATATACGTTGATAATGACGGCGAGTACAGAAAACCAAACGTGAAAGAGCTGGTGGTGAAAAATGTAATCCGCGTAGTTGGTAGTATGGAACCACCACACACACACACACACACACACACACTTTCCCCATCCCCCATCCCATTTCTACTGCGGGATGTTTTGAACACATCATCACAACACACACACACACACACACACACAGCACAACATACTGAGGGGGGGGCGGACTCCTCCATCACCATCCCGACCTACCTTTTGTGTGTCCTAAGCTGCTCGGGTACACCGCGACACACACAGCCAGAGTGTAAGCAGTAATTAAAGTTCATGCTCGACTTCGTTCAATCATCATCACGCTGTGCAGAGGAGAGAGTAAAAAAAAAAAAAAGCCCATACGCTCTCTTTCTCTCTCTCTCTTTCTCTCTCTCTCTCTCTCTCTCTCTCTCTCTCTCTCTCTCTCTCTCTCTCTCTCTCTCTCTCTCTGCCATACCGTGTGTGTATGTGTATGTGTGTGTGTGTGTGTGTGTGGGGGGGCCTCCTCAGGCATTAGCTAGCCGCTGGGGCCCAGTCCGCTCCACTTGGCTGGAGCAGATATAGAGGGGTTGACGACGACATGGGGGGGCACCTGAACGCTCCAATGTGCCCCCCCCCCACCCCCCCCTCGGCATGAAGATTGATGCCCATTGGCTTGTTTTGTTTGTCAGTAGATTAGTGGGCGTCGCCGTGGGTCTCTGCGTGGTCGGGACTCCTCCTCCTCCTCCTGACTGGATGCTGCCATTATTTATGGATGTTGCTGCATTTTTAATGAATGCTAAATTCCCAATTCCAGATGCCCGACGTCGGGGAGACAATTGGGAATGTCGGGGAGATATAGCACACGGATACAGTATGTATCTGTGCATTATAGCCTAAAGCTACGCGGGGAGATCTTGACACGTTGACGGCCTCTCTCTCTCTCTCTCTCTCTCTCTCTCTCTCTCTCTCTCTCTCTCTCTCTCACAACAGCTCCGTAATTGCTAACAGCATTGCTACCGTACATCACCCCCTGACTGCCACTGACACAGGATCTGCAGTGGACTATCCACATCAATTGTATTTGGATATATCAGACAGAATTGCCAACCGGTGTGATGTGGGCATATGTTGCCCGCTGCCTGTGGCGATGCGACGCGTCAATTGATTCTTTGGATAAAACATGGCACCTGCAACAGACGACCGTCAGCGTTGTTTGTTAACGTCCTTGACATTGTGTGAAGGACTCGGTTTGTTTTGTCGTCGTCTGCCATCTCGACACGTGTAATATATATATATATATATATTTCCTTTTGTCAATTGATATGCCTATTACAGTATATTCTAACAAAAATTGGAATTACATTCCAAAAGAAACAGCTCCCTGTGCTGTAAAGACTGTAAATAGTGTAGTAATGTAATTCTCTGGTTATTTGTATGTGTTCTGTTGCACAATCTGCTGGGCATCGCCACTTTTTCACTTCACTGCACGTCCTGTATGTGTATGTGACCATTAACCTTCTTGAATCTTGAATCTTGAATTGCAGTAATGTAACAAGGATTAAAGGCGCACATTGCTCCCTAGTGCACTGATTGGCAGCTATATCTCACGCATACAGAAGAACGACGTCCATTGAGTTCCAAGTTAAGCTACTTTGGTCGATTTACACAAAACTCTTGACGGGCACGCTGGAGTGGTAACTGCCACTGTTCTGAGACCACACATCAACAGAGCTATTTGTTTTTTGCGAGAGTTTGCTCAACTCACTCTGTGCTGAGAGCCAAAAAAGTGCCAGCAGGCATTTAGCTTGTATTTTTGTCCTGTCGGTGGCCGCTCGCTGCTTCTGGCATTGATTTAGAGTGTTTGCGCGATCGGGCGTTCAGTCACTATTCAGATTAACCACCGGGAATAATGCTCGCAAACGCATCCGTCATCTCTACCTCTCTGCTTTTAATGGCGCCGGTCGATTTAATATGTCGCTGTTTTGCGGTGAGCGATATGTCTTTCTAAACATTGTCATATATTTGTCCCAATTATTCCCCGAACACAGCCATATATACAGAACATATTTTCGGACGCACATCGATGCATACGCCGCTAAATCTTTTCACTCACTTTTATGGAACTTGGCTGACAAAGAAAAGGACAATGCATACTTTTCCGCATTGTTTTTTCACAGCAATTTGTGCTTGCTGTGGTTTCTGAATGTATGAATCAACTGTCAATTGGACACACAAAAGGAATATAATTAATGCCAACGTTATAATCACGAACATTGCCGAGATGAGAACGAAGACATTAACTTTTGACGGCGTCACAATAATAATTGAAATGACCACGCCGTAGACATTTAATTTAAGACTTGTCGATATCCTGCTGCTCCCGCTCTGAGAGCTCCCTTCAAATTAAAAGTACACGGCACAATTATGATTGTCAATTAGGATATCATTTTGGTTCACTCCTCGTTATGGTGGTATTTATTATCCCGCAGTATAAAGCAATGATGGACATATTCCAAAGTGATTTGGATCGTGCAGAGACGACTGTCTGCCATTATATGGCTCTGGTGGTTTAACATTGTGTGACAGAGCCTCAGCACGGCGTACGAACGCCATTGTTCCCCTTGCCTAAAAATACACGGTTCTGCTGTAGCGGCTAAGCCCAACACTTGCAACACAGGGGGCATAATGTTCACTGTGGCATGAACACTTGGCATTAACGAGTCACGACTGCGCACACGCCCTCCTCACACACACACACCGAGCATTATGCTCCGTCGCGGCACCCAGACATTCAGAATGTTGTCTGGGTGTGATTAATTAATCGACAGTTGTCATTAGCGGAATCGGGGTCAATTTGCAAAACAATGCTTATTTTTCCAGAGCGCTGTGAAGATTGTTCACTTCTCACTTGTTGCTGTTCTGCTGTGTTATTTTCAGTGTTCCCAACATGCGAACCACTGACTCAGTTCAGCTGCTCCAACGGGAGGTGCATCAGGTCATCGTGGCACTGCGACTCAGGTGGGGCCACCTACACAGTACGCATTCGGTATTTAGGGTTGGTTTGATGGCGTCATTTCTGGGTGCTTAGTGTGTGTGTGTGTGTGTGTGCCACAGTCGGTACACAACACAATACAGTTGTTTTGTCTGAACACAAAACTAGACTAAAGATTGCCAGTGTACTTGAAAAAAAAACGAAATTGAAATCGGGCAAAATGACAGGTTTGCGACCAAATCAATGCACAGCTAGTCTGATCACCCCGGTGTGTACAGGGCACTCAGCCCAACTAGTCAACTTTTCCCTCACACCCACCAACACAGCGCTGCCTGCCATCGATCAATAATACTACATCTTGTATATACTGGGGTCTTGATTGGTGAGATGCCAGTTCTCACTGGCCTTGATATGGGCCAGCTGCCACCTAGTTATGTGATCAACTACACATACACAAACACACACACACACACACACACATTCGCACACACAGCCAATTATCCAATCGACCCAAACGACACGCAAACCAAAACAGACAGAGAAATTAACTGGCACATACTGTAAATGATTGCCAAAAACAAAACTCAAGCACAGATGTTTGTGTGTGTTTGTCCTGTGTCCTGTGTGTGTGTGTATCGTGTGTGTCCTGTGTATGTGTGTGCGTCCTGTCTCCCGTGTGTGTGTCCCGTGTGCGTGTCCTTTGTGTGTGTCCTGTGTGTGTGTGTATTGTCTCCTGTTTGTGTGTGCTGTGTGTCCCTGTGTTTACTGTGTGTGTGTCCCTGTGTGTGTGTCCTGTGTCTGTGTGTGTCCTGTGTGTGTGTGTGTGTCTTGTCTCCTGTGTGTGTGTGTGTGTGTCCTGTGTGTGTATGTGTGTGTGTGTGTGTGTGTGTCCTGTGTGTGTGTGTGTGTGTGTGTGTGTGTGTGTGTGTGTGTGTCTTGTCTCCTGTGTGTGTGCGTGTGTGCATGTGTGTGTGCGTGCACGCAGAGGATGACTGTGGCGACGGGTCTGACGAGAAGGGCTGCATCCATTCCTGCTCCAACAACCAGTTCCGCTGCTCCAGCGGCCAGTGCATCCCAGACAACTGGGCCTGTGACGGGGACAAGGACTGCGGGGACTACAGCGATGAGAACACCACCTGCGGTGGCTCCTCCCCCAGTAAGTGAGAGGGCGGGTTTTATGGTGCGTTACATTTGTACTCGGAAGTCGGAATTTCCGAGTTCCAAGTCGGAAGTTTCCGTGGGAACACGCACTGAAGTCGGATTTCCAACTCGGAAAGTCGGACGAATCTCACAACCCCGACTTAAAAATCCAAGATGGCTGCTCCACGATGGCAGTCAAATCAAGCAAGACGAATGCTTGATATTGGCGGTAATTAATTACGAAGAACTATATAATTGATTATTCAAATGCTTATCGGCGAAAATCAATTTTTTTTCCCATTAATTATATGTGATCTCCCGGTTGCACACGCAGCCCCGCTCCACAGGCCCACTGCAATGTTTTGATGTGCTTTGCCGAGCCGTTTCTGAAGTGGCCGCGCCTGTAGCAACGTAGTCTCAGTGTGAACATGGCCTCAGACGAGACAAACTGTTTATTCTCAGAGGCTGCACTTCAAAGGCACAGGGGGAATTTAAGTTCCCCCGCTGTCCTCCTGGAGTATTGGTTTCACTAGTTTCCGCAAGCCTTTGTTAAAGTGCATTTGAAGTGTTGAGATCACAGTGTTCTGGTCGAGGACGTTTGTTGTGTATGTAACCTGGAAAGTCCATTGGATCGAGTATGGCTGCACATTTGCGATAAACCTATATACACACCCTCGTACCCCCCCAGGTGTACAAGGTATAGGAGACTATCGACGGCCATTGTTTGGTTTATTCTTGCATCGCCGGACCTCCATTGTGAAAAGTACATTAAGACATGCAGAGGCTTTGTGTGTTTGGGGGCTGAAGCCCAGGCGACTTTGGTCTAGGCGAGACCCAAGACCATGTGGCCATCACTATATCGATTGCCTAAAATGGAAAAGGAACGTTTCAGCAACATTTGCATATTTTGTGCTGCTGACAGAAGTCTGGCTGGATGTTATGCCATACGGCTGCATGGACATTTCTTGGCCTTTTTACAGTTCTATTGTTTTAACAACATGAGACATCAGACATTAAAATGCATCAAATTGAATGAATTGACTGCAGACTAACACTGGGAATACATTGCCATGCATTTGTGTCTGATTACCCAAATCACATAAAAAAATGCGTGGCTTCAATCCGACTATCGCTGGAGCAGAAATCCATACGTGACCTGACTGCTTTCCAGATTTGATAAGATGCACATAATTGTAAAAACATGAAGAATTAGCACAACTCAAGTTTTTTTTAAGCGACAGATACTCACAGATGCATATGGTTTCAAAGAGTGGGATCCATATGTATTCAACATCTGCAGTTCTCCTGGTGTGTTCCAAGATGAACACAACTCTAGCGACGGCAACAACATAACATAACGGCTACATTTGACAAAGAAGCAACGTATGGTCGCCACCAGTGTGAGCTGTGATCTGTCTCAGACACTATTCGGCACACACCAGGACACCTGAACTCCTGAACAATGAATTGCCCTGCAGGGTCTGCAGGGTTCAGACTCGCGCACTGACCCATCCTATCTCGACTGTGTCTCACGGAAGAAGCAAAACACCTCTGAAAGCCCGGGGCCCCATGGAGAGAGCCTCTCAGCCCACTAACTTGTCACTGGGATGTTCATCAAATAATTTCCTGAGGTGAATTGCAGCCAGCCTTATCTAGCCTCCACCATGTCTGCCGCCCCTCCCTTCGGGGGGCTCTCTTTGCCCATCGGAGACCACCGGCGGTGAAACTCAAGGCCTCAGCCGTTTTACTTTTTAAAGCATTAGCCGTGTAGCGCAGAGAGGCGAACACGTCGTTCCTGGCAACGGCAAAGTGGCTGACTGCAGTGAGAGGGGGAGTCGGCTTTGATCAGCCCGACAGTCAATCACGGCGTCGTCTTTAAAGAAGAAAAAGAAAGAAGAAGAAGAAAAAAAAGCAGGGATCCTCCTTTGATAACGTGGCAATGCAGGTTTTTTAGACAATCAAAGTTCTTGAATCTTGAATCTTGAATCTTGAATCTTGAATCATGTCATTGAACATTGAAGGCATGCAGAGATGCTCATGCTTATTCAAATGTGCTCCTCGATTGCTTTCTCTTATCTTCTACCTCATTCTAGTTTTTTGATTATTACATTTCATTGCTTGAATAGATTTGTGATGTTTATTATGTTTTATTTATTAAAACCAAAGCAAGCTACAATGACACACACCTTGTATCATTTCAGCAAGTCACTTCAGCGTCAAGCAATTGAAATTAGACGAACTGTATTTAAGGTACCTGCAACACAATACAATATAAAAAAAATATCAATTTTGTTTTAATGAATATATTCCAACAAATAAACTCAGCAATCGAATCAAGAGTATTGCGGCAAAAACATAATCTGGAAATGAGTTAAAAATGAATTATTTTCCACTTTGACTGATTATTGACTGTTTATTGGCTAATCATGTCATCCAATCATTACTTGTATGCCAACATAAAAATGCCAAAAGAGTACCCCCCCCCCTTCAAATAGCATTAAATTGACATATACATAGAGATTTATGAAGCAAAAATCTAATCAAGCAATCTGATTGGTTCATAGCGCGGCTACAATGTCACATTCCTTTTCACGATTCAGTAGCAGCACACATCCACCTAACAAGCAACACACCTCCACCTAACAAGCAACACACCTCCACCTAACAAGCAACACACCTCCACCTAACAAGCAACACACCTCCACCTAACAAGCAACACACCTCCACCTAACAAGCAGCACACCTCCACCTAACAAGCAGCACACCTCCACCTAGCAAGCAATGCACCTCCACCTAGCAAGTAATGCACCTCCACCTAACAAACAGCACACCTCCACCTAACAAGCAGCACACCTCCACCTAACAAGCAGCACACATCCACCTAACAAGCAGCACACCTCCACCTAACAAGCAGCACACATCCACCTAACAAGCAACACACCTCCACCTAGCAAGCAATGCACCTCCACCTAACAAGCAGCACACCTCCACCAGCCTTGTACAAGTCGTTTTCAAAATAATCCTAGTTGGTTGCACAATAATGGTAACAAACATACAAATGAGGGTAAATAATTAACCAATGAATACAATAAATTGAATAAAATAGTTCACTCACACGTAGTGCATAGCAGCCTTGCACTATGTGCAGGCAGCCAGAAGGGACTCTTTTAATTATTTAATAATAAAAACGATTTAAATTGGAGGGTGTCTATTACTTTCCTTCATATTGCCATACTTGGTGACTGTTTTATAAACGGAATAGCTCACTTCAGTTGGTGGTTTATGGTTATTATATCATAGCTGAGGGGCGTTGTTCGGCCCGACGTGAAGCAGAGGGTCTTGATGTACTGCCTCAATATAAGTCTTGTGGTTAGAGGAGTGACGACCGCCAGGCCAAAAGCTAAAAGCCAAAATGCCGTAAACCCTGAGCTGCTCATTGATGACACGTCTCTGTGTAAGACACAGAGGCATCACCGAGGCTCGGGCACCGAAACTGGAGTTGGTTCCTGGGCGCTAAACTCTGTCAGACAAAATCTGAGACAAAAGGTAGATTAATAAAGTATAACCACTTCTTCCCCTTCTAGGAGTTCTTCCCGAAGTGTCTATGTTACAAAATTCAGTGGGAAGCGGTGGGAAGTCAGTTAGCAACCGCAACGTGTCTCAGTCTGTGATGTTTTTCTCCCGATGTGTGTCACGTGTTTAGTCTTCCTGCCGGCCATCGAGTGCAGCGGCAATGAGTTCCACTGCGTGGTGGACGGCAAATGCATCCCCGAGCGCTGGCGATGCGACGGCACGAAGGACTGCGAGGACGGCAGCGACGAGGGCGGCTGCGAGGGCACCAAGAGGATGTGTGACCCCAAGGCCATGTTCACCTGCAAAGACACCGGTGAGCCGTCCGCCACGTCCTCGAGCTCACATCCACACACCTCTCCTTGGACCACTGCAGGACAGTTACATGGGGGGGGAGTGGGCGGATTTTCAATTATGGCGGCATATGATGCTATTTGATGCTAATGGCGAGATAGCGGCTAACTAGAATTTTTTTAGGCAGGAGTGGGTGGTAGTTTTTGGTTTTTTTCTTCGCCTCCAGTTGATTATGTAGTCCCAATGTATTTAAAGAAAAATGTGTTTTTTCATTCCTGTTATCAGCTAGAGTGCTAACTTTTTTGCAATTTATCATTATCTTTTTCTATTTAATCCCCAAAATGGATGAAGAAGCCAGCTCTATTTATTCCACGCTTCCATTTTGTTTACCTGAAATAACTGAGCCAAAAATGGGATATTTGCTCATAAATCATTTAAAGAGGAGTCGTCCACACTGCATCGAGCAGGGACCCAAATAAATAAAAAGTTAAGAGCACTTGAGTAGAAAGTCTCTCTCTGGACATGTTGGCCCATTTTCATGTTGGATTGCATATCAAACTTTAAAAGCTTTGAGCTTTTCTTTTCAGCTGGTCTTTCTTTCTCAAGGTCATTGCAAAAGTCAAAAAACGTTATTCAAAACAATATTTGCTTTATTTTGTGAAAACACAGATAAAAGAAACCTTTACATATTTGTTTTCCACAGCTAGCTGACGCATGCATGAATAAAGAGTTTTACTTGGAAGTTGTGTGAAATCATTAGCACATTTCTTCATGAATTATACACCTTATATCTATAACTGTACACCAAAGTACCTAAAAACCATTCGGTAAGTGTTTTAACCATGGCAATAATTGTTAATGAATTTTCCTGCTTTGCGATAAATGAGAGGAAGTGACATGAAAAGTACATTTAGAGAAATTAACCGTATTAATCATTGAGAACATTCTTACTTGGAAGAACTCTTGCACTATGCACCATTAATATTAATTCAACGTGAATATTATGTCGAAATAAGTAATGCCGTCTGATGTCTTACACACACACACACACACACACACACACACACACACACACACACACACACACACACACACACACACACACACACACACACACACACACACACACACACACACACACACACACACACACACACAGAGAGAGCCCGTGTGAATTCCTGTGTGGTTCCCATAGCTTCACAAGGTGCTAAATCCTCCCAGAGTAGCGTAGCTCTGATCCGGTACCAGGCGTAAAGTAGGAGGGGTGAGAAGGTGGGGGGGGGGGGGGGGGGGGGGGGGGTGGGGAGTGTCTGCGCCAAGCGGCTTTGATGGAGAAGAGCGGTAATTGGAGATGTGCGGCGTGGCGGGCCTCACCTGGCACGATGCATTAACCATGATGTGTGCGCTGGCGTAACTCACCACCGCTTTCCCTCAGCTCCTCGACTCCCCCTCGGCTCCGCCCCCACCCATCTGCCTCCCCCAGCACTATACAGTAAAGGGAATTTCAGATGGGCCCTAACCCCTATGTGTGTGTGTGTGTGTGTGTGTGTTGTGTGTGTGCGTGCGTGTGTGCATGCGCGTGTGTGTGTACGCACAGGCATTTGGTGTCAATCGAAGTGCGTGCGTGCCTGCCTACATGTGTGTGCGCGTGTGTGTGCGTGTGTGTGTGTGTGCCTGCCTGCCTGCATGTGTGTTTGTGTGTGTGTGTGTGTGTGTGCGTGTGTGTGTGTGTGTGTGTGTGTCGCCAAAGGCATTTGGTGTTGATCAAAGCTGTTCTGGAAACAAAATTTGGCACATTCAACGTCATGTTTATTCAGAGAGAGAAAAATAGCTCCGCGTCCAACTGCAGATTTCTTCAAATATGCAATTACTTCATGAAGCCATGAGTGTGTGTGTGCCACGAGCCGATCAAAGCACACACCCTTTTGTGTGGAGATATGTGTGTCTTTGAATGTTGGTACCAAGTGTGTGTGTGTGTGTGTGCGCACGTGTGTGTGTGCGTGTGTGTGTGTGTCTGTGTCTGTGTGTGTGTGTGTGTGTGTGTGGGTGTGTGGCAAAGAGTGTAGAGAGACAGAGAGAGAGAGAGAGTTTCGGTCCCTGACACACATGCTCAGTAGCCTGGCAACTCGGCCACATCTGGCTCGAGCACCATGGCTAATGGCGCTAGGCTAGCATCATACACAGCGGGTTGAGACTTGACAACAACAACAACAACAACAACAACAACAACAACAACAACGCTATTATGGCACACCGTACACGCTGGCACACCAGGTACTGTGCGGAAGGTGTTCAAGTTCAAGTTTCAAGTATTTTATTGTCACTTCACAATTTACACGTGAGTATAAGCAGTGAGTGAAAAACAGCCGACAGTAATTATAAAAGAATACAAAATAGAATAGAACTACAAAATAGAAATAGGACTAGCAAAATAGAAATAGAACTATGAATAGAAATTCTGTGTAAATAAGTAAATGAAATATGAAATGAAATGGAATATACAACAAAAATATCCAGGTGAGCAATACACATATAAATCAATGTACTAAAATATACATTGTTATGTGCTGACATTCACAGAATGTCACAGAATACCTTCCCAGACAGTCGACACAACACTAGCACCAGCAATTGGCACCAGGACTAGCACTAACACCAGTACTAGCACCAGGACTAGCAGTAACACTAGCACCAGGACCAGCACTAGCAGTAACACCAGCACTAGCACCAACACTTAGCACTGCTACCAGCACTAGCTCCAGCAGTAACAACTTATCACCAGGACTAGCACTAGCAGTAACACTTAGCACTAGCATTTAGACATTGATGCCGAACTTGTTCAGCAGCCTGATGGCCTGACTGTGGAAGCTGTCTCTGAGTCTGCT
>PIJE02001695.1:0-13850 GCA_002895965.2 Coryphaenoides rupestris
GGAGCTGCCGTCTGTCCGCTGAGCAGAAGGTGGTGAAGACCTCGGCCTCGTGAGACCAGCCTGATCCCCATGCAGCTCACATTCTGTGTCTCTCTCTCTGCAGATGGATAGAAAGCATCTTCCCCTGTAATTGAAAAACGATCGGACCAATCAGCACGAAGGGGGGGGAGGGAAGGAGACTACAAAACTTTTAAGACAGCAGTAAAAGTGCGGCCGTCGACGGATCCAAACATATCATATCCGAAATACATTGGATAACAACGATGCTAAAAGGTGAACACAAAGTAGTATCCAGCTCTGAACTGATAATTCATCTTTTAGTTGTCGTGCTTCGTGGCTCACGTCTTGTCAAAACAACACCTTCTCCCCGTCAGCTGCTGTGGGCCTCATAACGGCAAAATAAATGACCAAGAAAAACACCGGAAAGTACAGAAAACAACAAAGAAACAAACAATCCATTTTCACCAACAACCGGTATCCAGCGGCAACCAACCGCCAGCGACAAACCCACCACCACCGCCTGGCCTGGCTTGGCCGCCACCGCCTGGCCTGGCCTGGCCGCTGCCGCCTGGCCTGGCCGCTGCCGCCGCCGCCGCCGTCTCTCGTCTCGTTTCCCGCGTCGACGGCCTCCATTCTTCTCAACACAAAGCTAATATGCGCACGGATGCATTTACATAAGCTTATGTGCGCGGGCCCATTGTGATGGTAATTGCCGCTCGATCTCCTGCGTCCGCGGGCGTGCGGACGTCCCATCCATTCAAATACACTTGTCGGCGCAGACATTAGCCTCCTGCGCTGTGATTGGCCCACGGAGGTCAGGCCGGCCCCGACGCTGCCAGAGAGACAACGTTTCTCGTTTCTCTACGCTCGAGGACAGGTTTTTATTTTGCAAACCGCTTTAAATAGTTTCATTCACATTCTCATCACATGAGCCCAGAGGTGCAGAGGTTGTGCTGATCAGCGCAGCGCCGGGCGTTTTGATGTGCCACCGAAAAGATTAATAATAATAATTAAAAATTATATAAAATGAAAAAATAAAAGACAATAATAATAATAATAACACAGAAAACACAGACAACACAGAAAAACTGTTACTGTGGTATTTTAACACGTATCACCCAGTGTGTGTGTGTGTGTGTGTGTGTGTGTGTGCGTGCGAACGTGTGTGCGTTCGTGTGTGTGTGTGTGTGCGTGCGAACGTGTATGTGTTCATGTGTGTGTGTGTGTGTGTGTGTGTGTGTGCGTGCGAACGTGTGTGTGTTTGTGTGCACTCACATCTGCCATTTCCACGCGGACTTCCCTCGCCTCTTAATGCATTATTTGTGCGTTTGTTCGTTGGTTCGTTCGTTCCCTCACTGGCTGGCTGGCTGGCAGGCAGACGCCCCGACAGACAGAGAGCCGCGCGGCTGCTTCACAAACCGACGCTTGAAGCCTGACCTTGGGAGGTTGACACCCGCTTTAATCAAAGCCTCGCCCGCTCGCACATCTCGCCCGTTTGTTTGTGCGTTTTCTTCTCACCGCTTACGTCTTTCACGCCGAGAAAGTGTCATCATCGCGCGTTTATGAGCCGAACTCCTCAACAGATTTCGCAATAAATGAACACGAAGGCGAGCATTTGCCGAACACCGTGAGTGTGATCCGTGCCGAAGGGCGACGGATTCACGTACGTGGCTGTTCTGAGCTGTTAGAAAATATGAAATATAAAGGGAAAGAATGTACAAGATACAAATATAGGCTACTTAGTATTTTCGACTTACTCTCGGGAAACGGATCGTGTTTTCGTCGCGCTTTACAATATTGCCTCACATTCACCCACTCATGTGTCGACGGTGGTGTCAACCATGCAAGGCAACAGCTTGGGGTCACACCTCCTCGACACTTGGCGAGGAGGCGGAGCCCGGGGTTCGAACTGGCAACCTTCCAGCCTAGCTAAGTGTGGAGGTGTCCCTGAGCAAGACACCACCTAACCCTACCGGCTCCTGACGTGTCGGTTGTTACCTTGCAATGGTTGGCACCGCCGCCGTCGGTGTATGAATGGGTGAACGTGAGGCAATACTGTGAAAGCGCGGTATAAATGCAAACCATTTACCGTGTGTGTGAATACTGTATTATAGTGTCAGCCATTTTTTATGTAAATAATAAGACTTACTCATTTGTAACCACGCATACTTAATGTGTCAGTTGAAGGTGCAGTCTACCGTAATCTAATGACATGTACGGGTTACATACAGAATGCATACGCTCACCACAATGTGCATTTTCTCACGGCCCTGCAGGGCACCCACGTTGGCTCCTCCCCCGTGAACGTGTAGTTTCCTCCGGGATGCATCTTCATAAAAAAAGAACCAACAAACCCAACACGGCCTCCCGGTGATGTTCCGCGATGTTCCGGTTCATCGCGATAGCAGACAGACCCCCCCGCGGCGGAAACACGTTCTCTCTCTCGGCTCAGCGTTTAGCCCGGGAGGACCGCCCCCTATTGTTATGCAGATAAGACAACAGAAGCGCTCCTAACATGTCGACAACTTCACCGCGTTGGTCACATGTCCGCACCCCGGGCGCGTTTTCATTTTATGTGTCCGTCGGATCCCTCGCGACAAGGCTCCGTCTCCGTTTGTTTTCCACTCGATTACGTTGTTCGTTTCCAGTCTCGTAAGAAGGCGATCAAATTAATCAGTGCGTATGTTTACAATGCACACTGATATTGTCCGTATTTTAGCGCAGCGTATTCTGCTTGGATATTCCGAATTAGGCCCCTATTCCGAACGTAGCGTTTCCCCGATTAAGACGCGGGATATGCCGATATTATTTCGGGCCTTTAAGGCAGCAGCTATTTGGACATGTTGTACAGCTCGTTTCGTAATGTGCGCCTCAATCAGAGATTTTTGCTGCAGTCTGCGACACACGCAACCTTGTAAATGTCATTTAAATTGTTAAAGTGTTAAAGTGTTTAAAGCGTCACGTTGGTCCCAGAGGACTATAGGCCGCTGGAGCAGTCGGACTCCGCAGCTTTCTGAATGGCAAGCGTGTGTGAGAGAGGGAGGCAAATGTATAAGAATAACACAGCTTAAACCAGTAAGTTCTGATGGGTGAACACACACACACACACACACACACACACACACACACACACACACACACACACTGGACGCCAGCGAGGACAGTCGTATGACTTCTCGATATGCCGGCGAGGGGTATAAACGCGTTGCGCACCGACAAAGCGGAAAAGTGAAAGCGACGGCATCCACGCAACACCCGTCCCTCCGCAGTCATGCCCGGCGCGGAGGACGGGGACTCATTCTCTTTTCATGGGGCCCCTGGTTAACCTCCCAGTTAGGACGGCCCATAAACCGCAGGGCTTCGGTCAAAATGAAAAAATAAAAATGTGCCTCGTGTACAGTCCTTTCTTTCTCTGTCTCTCTCACTTTTGCTCTGTCTCGCTCTCTCTCTCTCTTTCATTTTTCATTTCACACTCTCTCTCTCTCTCTCTCTCTCTCTCTCTGTGCACAGTCAGGGATGTGTCCGCACCACAGGGGGTGTGTGTGTGTCGTCTCATCCGTGGCACCTCTGCCTCCGTTGCCATGGTTTCTTCTCCTCATCTTATCTTCATCTCATCTCATCTCACCCGTAGGGGGGCAGCTGGGGACGTGAGCTGGATGTGGCTGGATGTGGCTGGATGTGGCTGGATGTGGCCCGGGCGGTGCTCTGTGACCGTCCTGGAGCCTGGGCAGAGCGGCGGCGTGGAGGGACTCGGATGCGCCCACGGCTGGAAAGGAGCCCTGCCTTTGGTCCTATGGCTCCTCTCTGATATGTGTGTGTGTGTGTGTGTGTGTGTGTGTGTGTGCTGTGTGTGTGTTGTGTGTGGTGTGTGTGTGTGTGTGTGTGGTGGTGCTGTTGTGTGGTGTGTGTGTGTGTGCTGTATGGTGTGTGTGTGCTGTGTTGTGTGTGTGTGTGGTGTGTGTGTGTGTGTGTACGCTGTGTGCCACATGGATGCGGAACGGGCCTGGCTAATGCTGTGTCCTCATCCACCCCCCCCTCCCCCCTCCCCTCCCGGGTTCACGACCAGGGCCAAGCCACTTCACGGTCCGTGCCGCGGCGCTGCTGTGGGTCGGCCTATGACACGGTGGTGTGCTCCTTCATCTCTTCCATTTAATTTAGTTATTTCCAGGAAATGGAACTGATGGAAACCTAACACACCGCAGGGCACGACCTCTTGTGTCCTCACAGCGACTCTTATTGTGACAACGTTGTGCGCCGGTGTGCGAGTGTGGCTGCGGTCTCGGAATGTCTTTTTTTTGCGAGACGGTCTTTAAAGTGACTAATGTGTTATTGCCCTGGCGGTGGTCTCGCAGTCAGTCCGGGGAGGCTGTGGGGGCGGGGGGGGGCGGTGGACTGGATTGGACCGGGGGGTCATGGTGCCTATCATGGGACCGTTAAGAGGAAGTAACTCAGGTGAAACAAACTCACCCAGCGAGCCGGAAGCATGGCTGGGTCACGCATAGAGAACAGTTTAAAGTGAAACGTGGTGAAACTTTATATAATCGTCCCGGCTGGCCTCTGCAGAAAGACCAAAGACTCATTTGTAATTTGTTGGTTCTTTTGCTGTCTAATCTTATCTTATGTACCACGGAGATATATTGCTGTCTCTCTTTGGATAAAAAGTCTCTGTCCAAAATGCCTTAAATATGAATGTAAATCTAATGTCATTTTAAGACGAGGGCTTACTGATCGAGCCTGCCTGTGGTAGTCCCAATGGCAACCAAAACCAATTCAAACAATTACATTCTGAACATTCAGCATCGAGAAAATGAACTCAAGAAAAGAGACAGGCTTTCCCCAGGTATACAGTATTTCCCTTCTAGGTGTCTCAGGCCGTGGGAAGGACCAAGGTGTCTGGCTGTGACCTGCTGTTTTCCCCCCATGATGACCCAGAATCTGGATGTCTCACTGCTCTGGTCTGGCTCCATCCTCCATGGGGACCACCCTGCCCCCCCCCCCCCCCCATCCACACCACTGCGGTCCACTGGCTCTCCGTCAGACGATCAACGCATTGGACAACGTCTCGGAGGGCCAGGGCCTCTCCAGCGGCGCTTGCTCTTATCCACACTCACGGGGTCTCCCATGGATCGCCGTGTAAACACACAAGCGCCGGCAGGGAAAACAATTTGACCTCGACGCCGCACCGACACGCCGACACGCCGACAAGCGCTGCGCGATGCCAATTGGAGCCACTGTGGCCGTCATTAACGGCAATCATTCTTCATGCGGTCCCACGGCTTCTCCACAGGTTTGACCGCTGGGAACCACCGACGCCGTTTCAGACGGGTCATTTCCTCGCTGCCCAGAGCCACCTTGACCTCTGAAGGTCCCTCTTTACAGGTATGGACAGTCTGTGTCTTCATCAATCAATAATGTGGCCCCAACAGAGGAGAATGAAGATATAGATCGATAATACAGTTACTGTCATCTACAGGCCACGTGCTCGGCTGTCTCGCTTGAATTGCAGACTAATTGGTTGTGTTTCCAGTCGAAGCCGACTGAAATGAGGTCTGTGCGTGAATTTTAAATCATTTTACAACAAGGCCTTGAGCTGTTGCACTTAAATATGACCTAACATGGACTTTGTTCACACCCTGGTAAATTAATGCTGCCCTGACATTTTTGTCCTTGTTGAACTTGGCTTACTCAGAGAGTCTCGGGTTTGGAAAAATAACTTTGGTTTCAATATCTTCGCATTGACAGAAAATCAAAAGGTCGTGCAGTGTTGACCTCACCTGACACAACGGGCCAACGGTTTGTTTCCACAGAACCATCTGGGAATCTGTCATTTGAAGCTGTTTGGAAACGGGCTGGCGGCTTTAAAAATAAACTGACAGAAACGAATAGCTTGAAGCCTGGCCAAACCCATTTCAATTGAGAGACGTGTGAAAGATGTGAGCTTGTGAGATCAGAATGGTTTCACGAGGCTAATATTGATCTTATTGATCTAGTATGTCAATGACGTACGTCTTGTTGCTGCTATCTTGGTACCAAAGACTTTTGAATATATTGTTCTGGATATCTGGGTGCTAGTGATCATTTTACAGTTACTGGAACCGACCAACCCTCATCCCAAAAATGTGAGGCTCTGGAAGAAATTGGCCAATTAATATCACATGGTGTCTCTGAGCGAGTTATTTTTGGTGATTTGAATTTAGATCGGCTTGAAACATTTTAATGAGGTTGATCTTTTTTTCATGACTTGCACCACTCTGACCTTAAATAATAAAATAAAAAGTAGCCTTTGACCGAGCTTTTAATACTTTTTATAACGCACTAAATAAAGATGCTCCTGCAAAAATGTTTTAATCCTTGATTTTCCCCAAACATGTCAAAAGACAGAACAGCCAAAACTACCAGAATTTACATATCAGAATTTCACTTACCAATGGAAATAACTATCTCAGTGATAAATATCTTAGTTATATCTGCCAATATGTTAAGCAGCAGTTCATCCTACTCCTACTTAAGTGCTAGTTCTCCACCTGCAGGTTATTCACCAAATATTTGTTTAAAAGGGGAACGACCATTGAGATCCTTCTGTCTTTTGATTTAATTCGCAGCACCGTTAGCTCACTCCATTCAGAATATATAAGCGTTTGATTCAGTCATCATGGTATTTTACTGTAAAAAACGATGCGTGATCGAAGTAGATGAATAGTTCATTAAATGGTTGAATGAGTATCGCTCAGGTAGAACTCTGACATTGTAATGTTGTTTAGTTATAAGGCTCTACTGCAAAAAGCTGCCTCGTTACCTCTGCTTACAATTTAAGTACAGTACTTACAAATGTGAATAAATATTTACCATTTAGTCACAGACACGTCTTTGTAGATATATAGACAGATACGACTAGTTGAAAAAATATTATACTTAAAATATACTTTTTGTGAGGTTTTTTTGTCAAGTGTGCTTCAGTACACTTAAAGTTGTAAAAAGTTGTGCCAATTTAGCATCCTATTTACACTTCAAGTATACTCAGGTAGTACTCAATGAGTACTCAAGGACTACTTGAGTACACCTTAGTATACTAGAAACACAAAAACAAAAAGTATACTTTAATTATAATACTTTTTCTGGTTTGAAACCAGAACCTTTGGACCGCTGGCCTGTCTTGTCCACCGCCAAGCTCTCTGAAGCCCTGTGGAGGTTCGCGGGGCAGAACATCCCGGAGCAGACAGCCTGCGCTCTGCAGCCTGTGAGGCCTGAAGCTGATGACACAGCTGCAGGAAGCGCTGGGTCATCAGTACACTGTACAGCTCAGGTAGCAAGTTGAGGAGCTCCCCCTGCCCCCCTCCCCCCTCCCCCCTTCCAAAAAAACCCCAACACTACAAACTATAGAATGTTAGCTGAAGTTTGGCCAATGATGATTCATCAATAAACACAACCAACAACCAACAACGGGTACGGCCCGGCACTGGCCCAACACCGGCCTTGGCACCGGCCCGGCTCTGGCCCACCACTAGCTCGGCACTGGCCCGGCACCGGCCCGGCACCGGCCCGGCACCGGCCTGGCACCGGCCCGATGGTGTTTTTTTGGGACAATGTGCAAACTTTAGTCCGGCGAGGAACCAGTGGTTTCACACTGGGTCTCTGAATATTTCTTTATTAAATCAATTATATATTGATATTGATTATATATATACTGGTTCTGCTTTATATTATCGGGCAAAAACATCGAAAGATTAAAGAAAGAGTGAGGAAATGATTTTCCAGAGAGCTGTACGTATGTAACAAGTGCAAACTGCACAAAACTGAGACAAAGGTGTGTTGTGAAGTCAGCACGGATCTCCGCGGGGCGTCCGTGTCAGACAGAGGAGTCTGATAATCACAGTTGTTGATGGCACAGCAACGCTGCCTTCCACGCAGGAAGATGTCTTCGTCTTCACAGGAACACACGCTGTCTGAGAAACACAGTTCCAAAGAAGCAGGGGAGTCAAAGGCCTCGCTTCATTCCACTGTTTCATTGTGCGATCGACTGCCTACTGTTGCAAAGAAATGTGCAAAGAAACGGCGTAAGAAAAAAGTAGGAGCGACGATTGAGATAATCGACGCCTCTCTCCGATCGCACCGAACGCCCCGCGGGACGCTTTAGTGATTCAGGCGTTCAGTCGGCGATGTACCGCGTTTGCCCGCTTTTATCTGTTCGGGTTGCGACGACACTCCTCAAAGACTTGTCGCGTTCAAATCGCCGTGTACCACAGCACAACATCTACGCCTGGGCAAGCAAACAGAACAGAAGGTAGAAAATAATCAATTTGAATGGTTCAGGGTGAGAGGATGGAGGCGCGACATTGACCCGGTGGCAGTCATTTGCACAACTGCAAAACGCCGCTAAGGGAAACCGAACTATCGAAGGAGCTTCTCCTTCCAGAGTAATTAATTCACACGATTAGGAGAAAGGTTGGGGAGGGAATGTACTAGAATGAGATCATGGCAACACAGACCCCACAGAGCAGCTGAAAAAAACCCCTGGTTGTCAGCATTATTATGATACTCCCAGTAACGCTGTGCATAATAACTCAAAGCAGTTACCTTACCATTATTACCGAGAAAACTACGACTGTTAACCCTTTGTGTTGCTGTGGTTGAAAACCACGTCGGCGATTAAGAGAACATGCAGAGCAATGCTGAAATCTTATTTCTCATTAGAGGTGCTATAGATAAGATTTAAGAGCTATTTGTTTTAAATAAAAAGCTATCAGGCGATTTCCCGCCTTCCGATTCATCTGGGAGGCGGGATTCATCCCTGATGGTTTTGGGGAATCCGACGAGCTGGCGAGTGACAGGCCAGGTAAGCGTGAAGTATACGTGTATTTGGACATCGTCATCATCATCACGTCCTCTCGTTTCCCACCATTTTGAATCGGAGAGCGTGATCCTCCGGGTCCGTCGAGTCACGGATGGGTTAATAACGGAAACACATTTCGTTCGTTTGCTGACGAAATGGAGATTAGAGGTTTTACTATTTATTCAGTTATTGAACGATTTCAAGTAGTTGTCGTCGGTTTGGTTCCACTCGATGTGTTATTTTGATTGATTTCTAATGATTTCTCTCACTTATTTCTCCTCGGAGAGATACCCAATAAACACCTCTGTAGCTGAACGTCTGTAGCTCTGTGTACGGTCTCCGGAGTTTGTTGTGTTTCAGGAAAAGAGTGCAAAGGCGTTATGGGAATGTTTATTCATGACGCAGATTAGCACTGTTCCTGTGCCTTTAATAGTTTAGTTGTTGTTGTTGTTGTTGTTGTTGTTGTTGTGTCTGCAGAACCCAATCCATGTATTCCTCCAGAGACGCATTTAGGGTGTTTAAAATATGCAACGAGTTTACTTGTTTCATGAACTTCATCCACGTCATCACGGTTCATGTACGTATTGAACTGGCCTCATTACCAAGACCCTGGAGCCCCACTGATCCCCACCGATTCCCACCCCCTCTGGACACCAGACTACACGTTAGATTAACCTTTAACCCCACTGACCCCCTTCCCCATGGACACTACTGTGTTACATTAACACACATCTTGTGTTTAAATTGCACATTTTTATTGCTTGTTTTTTGATGTATTTGTTCTAGTTTTTTTTGCATTTTTTCAGTGTGTGAGACATTCAAAGAAATGTTGGTGTTGTGTGTGTGTGTGTTTACGGTAGTGGTGGTGCTGAAGGGTGTATCCGGGAGTAAGAGACAGAGAGAGAGAGAGAGAGAGAGAGAGAGAGAGAGAGAGAGAGAGAGAGAGAGAGAGAGAGAGAGAGAGAGAGAGAGAGAGAGAGAGAGATGGGTGCGTTAACATGGAGGACTTCAACAGAGAGCTGCTATGTGCACTTTCTGTTGGGAGGGTGGCAGGGAGTGGGTCTCAGTTCACGTCATCACTGAGTCCTTTCTGTGGCATCTGCCCGGTGGGAGAGGAGCTGGGAGGTGGAGGAGGTGGAGGATGAGGAGGGTAGAGGATGAGGAAGGAGGAGGAGGAGGCGTGTAGTAGAGGAAGATGGAAAGGGTTGGCACTCACCCTTTCCTGCCACCCTCCTCCCCATCTCCTCTCGGCCTCTTTCATCTCTCTCTCCCTGTCTCTCTCTCTCTCTCCTCTCTCTCCTTCCCCTGTCTCTCTCTCTCTCTCTCTCTCTCTCTCTCTCTCTCTCTCTCTCTCTCCCCCTCTGTGCATAAGCGATTGCGCTTGATGATCTAAAACACATCTTGTTGTGTTTGGAGTTTCGACCGGACGAAGATCCGCTCTGGGAGGAGTGGAAGAGGTGTTGCCAAGTCCCCCCAACGATAGCTTCTCCAGCTGTCAGGTCTCCTGCTCTCTCTCTCTCTCTTCTCGCTCTCTCTTACTCTCTCTCTCTCTCTCATCTCTCTCACAGCACACGCACACGACACACACTGTATCTACACCACACACGCACAGCATACAAGACACAGACACACGATCGCAGCACACACGCACACACACACAAAGGATATGTACACAGGATATCAAGATGCATGCATACACATTCACACAAATGAATGCACATGGACACACACACTCCCACCCCAAAACAATCACACACACACACACACACACACACACACACACACAGACACACACACACACACACACACACACACGCACAACACACAGTTTTTCCCCCTCTGCAAAAATATCAAAATATTGAAGATGATTCCAGCACTGCTGCGTCTGCAACACTAAGACAAACAGTGAGTTAGACCCACAGGTCACTTACACTTGCTCTGTATTTACCTGAGTTGAGTTTATTTACTTGACTGCTTGTGTGTGTTTTTGGAGTAAAGGGCTCTGCGGCCGCCCCCTCTCTCTCTCTCTCTCTCTCTCTCTCTCTCGCCCCCCCGCGCGCCGACCACTTAGAGAGGCGGAAATGTCAGGAGGTCAGGAGGTCGGGCGCAATTACAAACCAGGGGTGGCCGCGCACGGGCCGACAGGTCACTTCTGGTGACATTTAGTTCCACACACACACCTCTCGCTACAACCTCGTTAACTGGGAGATGGAGCTCACAGGCCGGGAAAGGTTGCGCCACACCTGTGTGTGTGTGTGTGTGTGTGTGTGTGTGTGTCTGTGTGTGTGTGTGTGTGTGTGTGTGTGTGTGTGTGTGTGTGTGTGTCTGTGTGTGTGTGTGTGTGTGTGTGTGTTAGCGTGTGTAAATACGTGCGCATATTTGCAAATGTGCGCATGCATACCAGAGACTTGCTGACTGAGTGACTGCGCATGGGTGCATGTCTGTGTGTGTGAGAGAGAGAGAGAGACGGAGAGAGAGAGAGAGAGGGAGAGAGACAGACTGTAGACAGACAGACAGACAGACAGACAGACAGACAGACAGACAGACCCTTCCACCCCTGGGGAAACAGGACACAGTGTAGAGATCACAGCAGCCAGAAAAGCCCCACGGGACTTTCACGGACACTGTCAACGCCAGCCACTGTCCATGGCTGGGGCAGCTGGACACGCAGCCACAGAGACACACACACACACAGGCACGCACACACACACACACACACACACACACACACACACACACACACACACACACACACACACACACACACACACACACACACACACACGCACACACACACACACTTCCAGACCGGCAATTGCGATGGCATTCAAACACAAACTATCAGTTTTTCAATCTCCCCTCCATATTCTCTTCTTGCCTCTCCATCCATCCCTCCCTCCCTCTGTCTCTCTCCTCCCTCCCCCCCTCTGTCTCTCTCCTCCCTCCCTCCCTCCCTCCATCCCTCCCTCCCCCGGTGACCTACATCTGTGAGTGGCAGCAGTCCTCTGCTATCACACTCACTCCTTTCCAATTACCAGACAGGTAGAGGCTGCGCAGGCCTCACTGGAGCTGGCCCAGCACCCATACTGCTGCTGCTGCTGCTATTCCTCCCCTCCCCTCCTTCCTTCAGATCTCTCCTCTCCTCTCTCTCCTCTTCCTCTCTCCTCGTCCTCTCCCCGTCCCTCCTCTCCTCTCCTCCTCCTCTCCTCTCCTCTCCTCTCCTCTCTCTCCTCTCCTCTCCCCTCCTGCCTTCCTCCTCCTCTCCTGGCATTCCCGGGGACAAGCCAGGCGAAGGAGACAAGTAGTACAATACACTGAGAAACAAATAACTCCTCCCGCCTACCACGCTTCTCCCTCCTCCTGCCTCCTCCTTTTTAATACACGTGCTGGAATTGTGCTGTCGCGGCATTTCCATTATGAACGTCGGGCCTGTTCATGTGCCTCTGGAGTAAAAAAAAATATATATCTTCACATTTGAAGAGGCTTACTGGGAAAAGTGGGAGAAGCGGCAAATGTTGTGTCGATTGGAGATGACTCACAATTTAACACTGGCGACTCGATCTTTGACTTCGAAAATTAATTCTATTTATTTTGCGCTGCTTTTTCTCAACGCAAATCAACAAAACATCTTTGAGCCATATGTAGATATATCAGACCTAATGTCTCCTCCCAGTACTTTCTGTTTAATGGTCAATGTTACGCACCGGTGCACAAAAGCGCGTTCCTTGTCTGTGCAAACTACCTGATTGTGATACACTGAACACAGCCTATGTTGCTCTAAATATGTCCTTTAGAGGGTCCTGGGAAGCCTGCTCGCTTGCTTATGCATTACCGGCTCTCATCAGCACATCTGGGCTCCCAGCTGTGAGACGTTAAGCCTGCCGGAGAGAACGGCGGCGGCGGCGGAGGAGGAGCGGAGGAGCGGAGCGTTGAGTGTGGCTCAGCCATGCGTTGAGCCACACTCCACGCAGTACTCCTCTGCTCTCTCGAGGAGAAAGGATGGGAAATAGTTTCTATGGCAACGTACAGCGCAATAACCCGGTCGGAAAACCCTCATATATATACATCGGGTATTTTAAGTGAGAACTACACACACACACACACACACACACTACACACGAGGTATGACACGAACACGGATGCAGCGTTCGTGATCGTTATGTTTTTTCCTCACCTTTAGGGGTTAGGATTCCAGATTCAAGAAGCTTTAATGGTCACACAGTGTACACATACAGGATGGGCAGTGAAAGGAAAAGCGGGCAGATTGCCCAGAAATGTGCAACAGAACAAACTGTACAAATATCACACATATCACGACTGAAGGTAAGCAATCTGAATAAGATAAGATAAGATAGACAGAACTTTATTCATCGCGAAGGAAATTATTGTGCCAGGTTGCCATAGCAATACAATAAAACAATAGAGAAATAAAATAATAGCTAAATGCATGTGGGCCCGGGGGAAGCCCTTGGAACTGATTTGTGCTTAATTGTGATTCCCAGATGCTTTACGGACAGAGTAAGTATTCCATGGAACGTGTTCCGCATGACAATGAACGCTCTTGACTCTTGAATCTTGACAACCCTCTCGTGCAGCGGTCGATACGTGAGGGGCTGGCGAGCGCGTCGTTATAAGTTGTTGTGGTTTATTCCGCACTCGGAGCGCCGCACTCGGAGCGTTATCCACCAATCGGGATCACGTATTCAACAGCGCCGGGGGTCTAAAGTGTGGAAAGCATAGCAAACTGCTGACCACCAGATGATGCTAATATGATCCTAATAACGCCGCTGATAAGGGGAGGGGACCAAAGAGTATTGTGATGATAAAAAATGGAGAGCGAGAGAGAGAGAGAGAGAGCCTGGCCCCTGCAGGACGCCGCCGCGCCACTTCATTAATATTGATGGCGCCGCTGAATCAAGGAGACGCCGCTGCCAATCAAGTGGGCCGGCCGCGCGCCACGCCTGACTTGGATGTTGGTGGGGGGGGGGGGGCGGGGGGGGGTTGTGTGCTTGGCATGCAT
>PIJE02001695.1:27250-32250 GCA_002895965.2 Coryphaenoides rupestris
CCCTCAAAGTGACCTTGAGCCGGCGGCGACGGCGGCAACATGATAGCACGCCGCCACTTACCTGTTGTTGTTCCGTACACAGTTTGCCGCTTCACTTGAGTGTGTGTGTGTGTCGGTGTGTGTGTGTGCCGGTGTGTGTGTGTGTGTGTGTGTGTGTGTTCAATGTGTTAATGTTAGCAGCGACGGAGCGGAATAGCAGAAATGTTTCCGCGCCGTGGTGGTGTCTACAGCGGTGTTATTTATTGGGTTGTGAATATCACCAAACGCTATCTTGTGTCTCGGGTACGGGTGTACTAAATGGATGACAAAGTACCTTTTCATCTGCGTTTTTTATACTGTGAAATGAAATACAAAAAACGCAAGGAGTGGGTATTCACTTAAGGGGAGTCATTTTGGAGACTCCTGCCCTGGGTTAGCTCAAATTGTTTGGTTCGAAAGCCTCTGCTGTCGTGATGTGTGTGTGTTGTGTGTGTGTTGTGTGTGTGTGTGTGTGTGTGTGTGTGTGTGTGTGTGTCAAGTGGGGCCTTTCCAATCCTCCCTGCTGGGGAAATCGTTCCAGCCCAAACAAATCAAAGTGTACTTTATATAACCGAAGGGTGCAGAGGAGTACGAAAAACAATAGATCCTTTTACATCAGTGAAGGCGCCGAGTAATGACAATCACCCGCCTTACTTTGCCAGAGCAATGTTACGGTTCTGTTTATTCTGGGCCATGCTGCGTTCTGATTGGTTGCTCGAGGGGCATTCTGTGGTCTGATTGGTTCTTCGGTGGGGCCGAGCAAGTATTTACTCTGTGTGTCTCCGAAGCAACACCACCATTTTTTGTTTAACTTAACTGAACTACCTCTCACATCTCTAATACCTGGAACGAGGTTATTTTTTTTACAGAAACACTAAACCATTCCCCATGTTACTCCTCTCAGCGGGGTACGATTGAGAGTCTTTGCAAGCAACGGTTGTCGGTTATGACTCCAATCATCCTCGTCTGAAAACACACATCTGTGTTTTTGTATGTATGCCGGTACAGTACAGTGCACTGGGTAAGGCTGGTAGACTAGATCTAGTCACCACACATCTAGGTGGACGTTCCCACTTGTGATGTCACCGGACGGTAGTCCCCGTGGCAATTGTCTCGCGCAAACGGCTCGCAATGGCTAATCACACTCACACCTGATGGCGTAATAACATACATGTCCCCTTTAAACCACGGCTTGGAGGATGGAGGCTTGCTGGCGCTAATCAGGCCCCCAGTTCGCGCGGCTCTTAATGCTCTAACCTGCTGGCTGCTTGATTGTTCTGCCCTACAATCAATTGCCCGACTCTAACAACAGGGCTGAATGTATTCACCTCATTCATCATGCATGGATACCTCCCCCCCCCCACCCCCCCCCCTCCCCTCCATTTTCTTTAAACAGACATTATTAAAAGTCACAAATATCAACTTGAAAACACTTTAAATTACCAGTGGGGTCTATATGCCACGAGAGTGCAAATTTAACAAGCCCACTCCCACCCCTCTAATTTGCAGGGTTGTTAATTTGAGTGCACGTGCGAGCACACACACACACACACACACACACACACACACACACACACACACACACGTTGTTGGGCATGTTGAGGTGAACACAGAAGCCTCAGTAACAGTAACTTCTCAGTGTGACAGCGCTGCCTTGCTACTCTGGCTTACCTTCCTAGAGGGCACCGGGGATTGTGGGTAAGACTTGTGGTGCGAACACACACCAGCATTGTGGTGTTTTTTATTTTTTTTGTTTTTTATTTTTGTTCTCCGTGAGAGAACCGCCAGAGTTGTACTTTTCCCGTTCGTCATTGTTTTGATGAACGCGGCCATTTTTTTTTCCCTCTAATGGCGAGATGTTTTTTTCTTTTTTCTTTTCTTCCCTGTTTTTTAAATGATTTTGCCCTTTAATAATTCATCGCTGCAATATTAGATTTGCCGGTTGTTATCGTGTGTCAACCTGAAGTAATTTCGGTGACGTGTGTTTGAAACATGAGGTTAGAAGTGTGAAGTACCGGCGTCGTGACACATAGCAGCCAACCTGACCTCCACGTCTCGGTGAAAACGTCAAAATATACATAAATAAAATAAAATATACATAATGAAAGTAAACATACGAGGGAAACTCAGTTCTCATTCAACATAGTTTTACGGTAAGCAATTATTTCATTGCATTATTGATTTTCTCAATGATGCTTTGTCACGCAAACATATTGAGTGCTCCACACCGCACTGTGGTGCGGAGCACTCCCAGGAGTATATATCGCAAAATGGTAAATGGATTGCATTTATACAGCGCTTCTATCCAAAGTACTTTACAGTATTGCCTCACATTCACCCATTCATACACCGACGGCGGTGCCAACCATGCAAGGTAACAACCAACACGTCAGGAGCAGGTAGGGTTAGGTGGCGTCTTGCTCAGGGACACCTCCACACTTAGCTAGGAGGAGGGGGAGGAGCCCCGGGGATCAAACCAGCGACCTTCCTGTTGCCAGACAACCGCTCTTAACCTCCTGAGCTACTGCCGCCGAATATATGGAGGCTCCACCCAACAAGTACAGCTCTCTTGTAGCTGCGTGGCATCATGTGGTTTAGTTGTCCAACAGATTGAGTTCTCAGGTGTTGTTGGAGAGAGAGAGAGAGATAGAGAAAGAGAGAGAGAGAGAGATAGAGAAAGAGAGAATCAAGCAGATTCCATGAAGCTCTGAGCCGCCAGAGACTTACAACCAGCCTTCTGAAGGGTCCATCCGCCAAGCACAAGCAGAGAGAAATCCCATTTCCCACGTTTTTTTTTTTCTCTCTCTCTCTCCCAGACACGGAACTGAGCTGGCAGCACTACAACTACGGGGATCAGATTATCCGGACCGGATTAGGGATCCCGGACTCGGGAGGAACTGCTGAAGGTGGGAGGTTTCAGGGGAAGCTCTTGTACGAGCCGCGCTGCAGGCCCGGTGGGGGGTACGCCAGGCTATAGCTCTGTCTGTGGCTGTAGAGGGTGTTCCCGCTCCCTCCTAGCTAAGTGTGGAGGTGTCCCTGAGCAAGACACCACCTAACCCTACCTGCTCCTCCTCCTAGCTAAGTGTGGAGGTGTCCCTGAACAAGACACCACCTAACCCTACCTGCTCCTCCTAGCTAAGTGTGGAGGTGTCCCTGAGCAAGACACCACCTAACCCTACTGCTCCTGACGTGTTGGTTGTTACCTTGCATGGTTGGCACCGCCGTCGGTGTATAAATTACCGAGTGAGAAGACAGATTGCAGAAATTATTTTACTCTCCACGTTGGAGGAAACATTACATTAAATGATGTAATGCAATATGGACTCAGTGCCTTCGACCGTCTGCTTCTGTGCGGCAGAGCCACTGCTGTACAACCCGAGTCCCATGCGGATACACAACAAAATTAACTGCACTTCCGCAGACAATTAGCGCGCACACACACACACACACACACACACACACACACACACACACAGGGTCCCTCCGTGTTTCCTTGAAGGGCCGAGACGTCGAGAATAATGGAACCGGGATGAGGGAGCAACACTTTTACTCATTCATTCGTTGTACTTTTAATTAACGCAAATATTTGTCGGGGGGGGCGGGGAGTTGAAATGAGGTTGCATTGTGTTACGCACACACGTGGGATTGGGGCGTATGTGTGTGTGTGTGTGTGTGTGTGTGTGTGTGTGTGTGTGTGTGTGTGTGTGTGTGTGTGTGTGTGTGTGTCTGTGTGAGTGTGTGTGTGTGTGTGTGTGTGTGTGTCTGTGTGAGTGCGTGTGTTTGTGTGTGTGTGTGTGTGTCTGTGGTGATGTGTGTCTGTGTGAGTGTGTGTGTGTGTCTGTAATGTGTGTGTGTCTGTGTGTGGGTGTGTGTGTGGTGTGTGTGTGTCTGGTCATTAATTTTTCCCCACAGAACCGAGCACTGCAGACAAAGTTCTGCCATTCCACTCGCAAGAAACCATAATTACATCACGCGAGCCAGCGTAGCGCGATGGCAACGTTTGTGTTCTCCGAAAACCACCCAAGCAAAGACAGATAGGATGAGTTAAGACAGAACTTTATTCATCCCAAAGGAAAAACGCTCAAAAATAAGAACATAAGAATAAAACAAAAGCATAATAAAGTGTCGGAGGCGTAAATGCGAAACATCAACGCCCAACAGAAAGAGTTGCGCTGTCGTATCTCCGGCGTTGTTTTGCTGCGTGGCGTCGGCGCCGGAGAGACGTCTTGTTTCAAATGTTCGCCGTTCGTTCTTCAATAAGTGACGACGACAAAATGTTACCGAACTTTGAGATCACTCATCGTCGTGCGCCGTGTCCCACCGTCATTTAAAAGGATGAAATAAATCGTCCTCATCGTCATTCATGTGTCGACGGAATTTGCTTCCGATTCTTCTTCGTTTGTGCACATCGACAGCCGACCCGTGCGAGCGATGGATTTTTTTAAACGGGACTAAACGCTCTCAAAAACATTCACAAATGAGCCACTGGTGGTTGCTTTGAACGTTTCGTGAAAAAAAAAGAAGTGAAAAGCGAGTAAAGAAAAAACCCCAAAACAGACCAATCAGGACCGGTCCGCCTCTCATCCGCGGCCAGATCGCACCCGAGCAACCGGTGGTGCCAACCAGCGGAGGCAGAGGTTTGGTCCCCTAATTAGGAAGAAGAAATATATCTTTCATGGCCTGAGGAGGGTTAAACATTTATGTTCGGGTGTGTACTGCGGGAACAACATAACTACATTATGTAATAGTTCTGAAAATTACCCCGGCCTCCCCCACCCCACTCCTCCTCACCCCCCTCCCCATCTCCTCCCCCCTCCTCCTCCTCTTCCTCTCCCTCCTCCTCCTCTTCCTCCATCTCCCTCCTCCTCCTCTTCACCACCCCCCTCCATCATCATCTTTACGTGACTCTCTGGAGAGCGAGGAGCCACGGAGGCGATCAGACAAAACATGGATGGTTTGGGGGGGGATGGCGGGAGAGAGGG
>PIJE02001695.1:37250-39563 GCA_002895965.2 Coryphaenoides rupestris
TATTATGGAAATGCTTCTGCTCAGTTATGCACACAACATCTTTTTATTCAACAAACTACATGACACCCCTTCGTACAAAAAAAACCTCCAACTCACTGCGGCTGAATAATTAAAGAGGGTATTTTGTGTTAATGCATTTAATTATAGCATTGTCATGATGAAATAAATAATGCATGCACACTTGCTTTTTCGCTCCGGCAATAATATATCTCCAATTCAAATGCTGTGTGCTCCCACTCCCACTCCGCCGCTGTCACCCGTTTGGGTGCGGTTCACACAGAGTTTCCGTCCAACCAAGAGAGGAATTGGCGTTCTGATGTCTGCCCGGTACCTTAATGCACCCGAGGGTGCATCTCGCCACAAGCCACCTCCACCCTCCACCCCCCCCCCCACACTCCTCCCTGCTCCCTGAATGGCTGTCTTGGAGGCGTTTCTATGTCTGTTGTGTCTATATGTAAATGCTTCTCTTTCTCCCATGCAAACTGTATATATGCTCTGTGTATGTAAATAAACTTTGAATCATTCCGGGTGATACTGCCTTGTGTCACATTGATTCCCGAGCTCGCTGCTTTGCTACAGACAATCCAGAACCTGAACCTGAACTCCAGCCACAATACACATAATATACACATACATATATATACATACACACACATGGGTCGCTGAGTGATGGCCGGAGTGGCCGTGATCGTTCACAAAGGGAAGAACTCGATCAGCCGTTGTGTGAAACACTGCTTTACTCCGGTGAATCATTGCCCCCCCCGAGACCATCGGTTTCCGGGTTCCAACGCACGGCGGGAGATTAAATTAAGGACATCAGAACGTCCAATCAATGGTCCTAATTACCGGTAATTAAACGCATCCGAAAGGGATTGATTCCGTTTCTTATGCGAGTGTAAATTCATTAGATGTAAGCCCGGTGAACGGGTGCAGAGCGACGTGGACGGGGTTTGGAGTTCGGAACGGTGAATCTCATTTACATTTACACTTACATTGAGGGCATTTATCCAAAGCGACTTACAAAGAGTACATTTGTTAAAGGAGACGGCAATATATCACTGTGGTACATAAAGATAAGAATAGAACAGGTTTCAGTATGGAGAGTCCAGGTGAACTCTGAACAGGTGAGTCTTGACTCTCTTGCGGACGTTGGTGAGCGACTCTGCCGTCCGGACGTGAGCCGGGTCCACGCAGAACAGTGGAAGTCAAGCACATTTATGTTAAAGGGACGTATTATATCACCAGCAGGTGTAAGGTGTGACAGTAGTGGGACAGTGGGAGTATCCACCTAGACGTATGGCGTATAGATCAGCCTCCCAGTTGGACACTCCCACTGATGATGGTGTGATGTCAAGTGATGTCAAAAACCGTAGATGACTGGTGACCGATCATGGGCGGGACAGGGCTAATCACGCTCACGCCAGGTGGTATAATAGGAGTCATTTAAAACGAATTGCTCTCTCCTTTATGAAGGACGAATGACACCAGCCACACACGATATGGGAAAGATGAGACGAAGAGGAAATATGGAAGGTACTCACACACACACACACATACACACAGGTGAGGAAAACAGTGAGTTCGGCGTCGTTACAAACTGAGAGGTACAACGGTTACGACGGTAGCCGGGCTCAAACACATGAACGTGTGCTCAAAAATGCAAAGCAAAGTTAGCAGGGGAAATTAAAAACGTTCAAAAACCTTTCAACTTCACCACCGCGTTCGAGCGCTGCGACGCGTCTCGAGGGCAACGGCGAGAAAAACATCCACCGGCCAAAACAGCACATATACGGCAAACAGTCTGACAACATTACTCCACCTACTCGGATAAATACGCGTGCGCTTATTCGTGGTTACCGAGATCGCGGGGGGAGATGATTGCCTTTCGGCGTAATCTACGTTCGACAACAACCTCTTCCAGCGAGAGCCGAGCGAGCCGTCTCTCCGCCGTCTTCGTCGGGTTAATGTGCACAACATTACCGGCGCGGTTTGTGCCGTCGGGAGGTGATGGAGCGCGCCGCGGTCCGCTATATGCACACATATGCTAATTCAAAGCGGTGCTATTTGGTGCTTTTTTTATTTCTTTTCGAAATTGTTTATTCAATATTTTGGTCTAAATTACCTATTTGTCTCAATGACCGTTCAACGTGTAATATGCTCCGGGTTTAAAATATGGATAAAAGGTGACGCGGAGGCTATTAAAAGCTATTAAAAGCTCTTGCCGGCCACAACAAGTTATCAATTGCGCTAATAAATAAAGCGTCGCGAGTGCGCGGACCGCCGGGGCGTCATTTGCTAAATGTGTTTGTTTGG
>PIJE02001695.1:39588-59588 GCA_002895965.2 Coryphaenoides rupestris
TGATGTTGTGATGGCGGTGGTCCGCCCGGCTTGTGTGTAACTTTATTCCAGATTCTGTGTGCGTCGTGGTGTTCCCAGCTGTTGTTTGTGTGTTTCTGTGTTGTGTGTGTTCCCGGCTGTGTGGGCCTGTCGGTGTGTGTTGTGTAGTTCCCGGCGTGTCGTCTGTGTTTCCAAAGCTGGGTTGTGTGTGGTGTATGCTGCGTGTGTTCTGGGGCTGCGCTGTGTGTGTATGTGTTGAGTGTTGTGGTTTGAGTTGGCCCTTGTGGTGTGTGATGAAGTGTTTGGAGAGCGTCGTGTTGAGTGGTGGGTGTGTGTTGAGTGTGTGTTGTGGTGTGTTGTTGTGTACCTTGAGTGTGTTCCTGAGCTGTGTTGTATGTGGTGTTGAAGTGTGCTGTTGTCGTGTGTGTTGGCTGTATGGGTGAGTGTGTTCCTTGAATCTTGGGTCTTGTGATGTGGTTGTTGAGGTTGTGTGTGTTGTTGTGGGGGTTTGTGTGTATTGAGTGTGTTCCTGACTTGTTGTATGTGTGCGTTGAGGCTGCGCTGGTGTGTGTTGTGTGTTGAGCTGTCGTGTTTGTGTGTGCGTGTTTGTGTAGGTGATTTTGTGAGTGTAGGTGTTGTGTGTGTGGGTTTTGTCGTGTTGGTGGAGTTGTTTTTCCTGACTGTGTTGTGGTGTGCTTTGAGTATGCCTGCTGTTCCATGTTGTGTTGAGTTGTGCTTGTCGTTGAGTGTGGTGTTGTGTGTGTTTGTGGTGATGGAGTGTCTCCTGAACTGTGTTGTATTGTGTGTTGTGAGTTGTGGTGTTGTGTGTGTGCTTGTGTGTATTGAGTGTGTCTCCTGACTGGTGTTGTATGTGTGTTGAGTGTGTGCTCTGAGAGGAGCAATGCTGGGCTCCTGACATATTGTCTTTGGCGTGTTCTCAGTGAGCTGGAGAGTGATTGTGTGGTATTATTAGACTTCTTTCAGATCAGTGGAGTGTGGTTTATTTCCTTCAGTTGGCAAGATGTCTATCAAACCATTTTATTCTATAAGGTGTGAGTAAACAATTAGAATTTCTGTAAGATCGAGAGAGGGGTAAGACGCCTGTTGTAGAATTACAGTTTTTCTCAATTGCTTACACAGTGGCATGCCTGTTGAAAGCACTACCTCCAATTTTCTCGAACTCTAGACACAAGAATCCACAAAACCACACACGAGCCAAAATGGCTAAATCCCTACCTATTCTCGCTGCAAAAGAGGGCTAACGTGTTGCCGTTCAGAGAGACACCTGACACACACAGACATCATATGAGGACACAGAATTTTCAACAATCTTTGCAATTTGAACACGATGTGCTGAGACTGGAAAAACGAGCTGACTTATGAATGGGAAAGACCCCAGTCATGAAGAGGCCTTACGTCGGTAGCATTATTGCTTTTCATGGTCAGTGTTTTCGAGTACGAGAGCTCATGAGCACCCTGTTGTGAGAATATAAGCCTGTATAAACAACAAATATAAATATAGAAACAACCAAAATTACAGCTCAGCAAAAATATTTCTTTTTTTCCCAAAGTCTGTAGCCTATACAGTCACAAGCAAAAACACATACTGATGCTCGTGAGAGAGGTGATTCCTTGAGCAGACTAGAACACTAATAGAAAATAGGCCAGTACAGTCAAGTATATACCTAAGAATGTGAGAGATGCTAAAATAAGAAGAAGGCACAAAAACTAGACAATTCTGCCTTCGGTTCCTCGTCATTCTGGCACCAGCGACCTCAGTCGTATACAGTTCGCTCTCACTTTTACTTGCTCTTCCTCGTCCTCCTCTTACTGCCTTTGCCTCGTCCATCACGTCTTACTATCGAGTCTCTGCCTCGCGGGATCGCAGCGCTCTCACTTCATATGTTGCCTCTCCATTGTGTTCTCACAACCAGGAGCTCACCCCTGTGGCCCTTATATGCTAAAGCTCTCTGATTTCAGAAATTTCAATACAGCCTTGGAAAATGAAAGTTTTGTGCCATTTGAAATGGCAAAACTGTGTTTGTCTAGCAGCGGCGAGAGGAGTAGGTGGCTATTGACGAAGTGTTGCAAAAATATAGCAAGGAATTGGTGTGTAGTTTGTTTGAAGAAAGTGTGGTTTAAGAATTTGAAATCTGGTGTGCTAAAGCAGGAATGGTGTTAATGAGTTACAGACAGAATTTGGGTTCGAGGGAGTCTGCACATGAGTTTACATATGGTCCTGTGGGATCGATATGTGTCAATAGGTTCCAGCTTTTTGTGCTGTACAATTGAGAAAAATCTGTTAAGAGAGTGTGTGTCAAGGAACAGCTTCGGCAAACTTCAATCTGACTGTAAATTGCATTGTAATATATTTGATGGTGAGTAGGCAAGTTAAGTAAATAAAGTATATTTATAGTGGTTGGACCTTTCGACCCAGCAGCAAGGTCACAAAACTGCTTCCAAGGATACCCTATCAATAGATTACTCGCGCAGAGTGTGTGTGTGTGTCGGGTGGCAGTAACGCGTGTTTAGGATTGCAGTTTTTCGTGGTAATGTAGTATATGGTGGTATATTGGTCGCTGTGTGTGTGTGTGTGTGTGTGTTGTGTGTGTGTCTAAGATGGATCTGTGATCGATTCTACAAATATTAACCCTTCACAAATTCAGTGGCATTCATATTCACCGACGGTGTGCCAACCATGCAAGGTAACAATCCATAGCTCAATGGGGTGCAGTTGGGGGCTTGGAGATGACTTGTGTCAGGGACACCGAGAGAGACCCAAGAACAGGACTCAGGTAGAGGATTAAATTGCATAGAATAGCCCAATTATAAGGAGCAATAATATTATGTTTTTGTTTGATTTGATTAGTTTTTTTATATGCATAGGGTGGCGGTGTATTCCTCCCTTCTGTAACTTCCTATATTCCCTGTGGTGGTGTGTTGTGGTGTGTGAGTGACCGAGAGAGACGAGAAGAGAGAGAGAGAAGAGAAGTGTTGCCTGTTTTGTCATGCACAGCGTTGTGTATTTTGTACATTAGAGAATTCCAATAAGTCGACACCAAAACCTGGCTGTGCTCTCAGAGGGTGAAAGAAGAGAGAGAAGAAGAGAGAGAGGAAGATAATTACTCCCGCCTTTCGATTACTTCCCCCCTCCCCCTCCCCCCTCCTCCCTCGCCCAAAGCAGAGCTGGAGAGATGGGGTGGTGGAGGTGGGGGGCGGGATTACGTCTATAATTCGGGTTTTGGTGATACCAGGGAGGTGTGTGTGTGGTGTGTGGTGCTCGTTCTGGGGCGGTAGGAAACAGGGAACCAGGTGTGATATTACTCTGCCATTGGACCAGAGGATCACAGCTCACACACAGCGACACACACACACAGAGGCACGACGCACCGAGCGCAGTACAGCACACACAGCGACCACACACACGACACACACACTCACTACACACACAGACCCAGACAACGATCAAGCACACACCCACACAACACACCGTCCGCTGTGGTGTGACTTCTACTTATCACTCCCCCGATCTCTACGAAGTAGAGTCTGTGTGATCGGTGAGAAGCTCATCAGTATTGCCAGCAGGTCAGTAGTGAGGAGGATCGTGAGATGACGACATTCTAGTTAGATTTTATCAGAAACACAGAGAGACAGAGAGAGTATAGATATCACTTGGATATATTCCACATATATATCGAGAAGAGAACAAGAGAGAGAGAATCCTTTAATTCAGACGATAGTGGTGAGCGAGAGACATTAATATACAGTAATATGGAGTAGAGGGAGAGAGAGACGAGAGAGAGAAGAGGAGAGGTCAGCGACAGGAGAGCGAGAGGGGGAGAGATGTGAATGAGTTAGAGAGATGATGATAGTGATAAGTATTACTGGCGATTGGTGTTCATCCTGAGGGAGCTCGCTATATGCGAGGAGAGCGTGTTGTGTGTCTCTACAATTGTCCACCGGCATGTAGGAGACTATGGCTTGCCCAGCCCCACTGCGGTTCTAGAACCCCTGACATCGCCAGACAAGGAACTTGCGAACGCTCAATTTCTGAAGCTGCTTGAATCCCAGAAAGACATCTTCCGCCTCGGATGATCGGCCGTGGCCGTTATGCGTGTGACAGGCGAAATAAATGCGCGTAGAGCGTTTATTATCCACGCCAAAAGCCATGTCTCGCTAGGCACGGCAACTTGGCGCGAAAACGTTGAGGCCGCGTAAGCATAGTTTAGAGACATTTCAGATATATTCTACGTCGCTCGGGCGCGACGCCTCGAGGAAGTATTATTTTTGGGCTGAGGATGCGTAACCATGTCGTTTCTCTGGACGGGTTCGGTTTCGTATCGAGCAAAGGTAGCCAAAGAGAGGACTCAGAACTCGTGCGGGCGGTTTGTCGGCTTGTCGGCTGGCTGTTTGTTTGGGATTGTGCTTCCTCTTCTCAGCCCCGTTGCGTGCGTCTGCTCTCTGGAGCGCCAGATGAGGAGGAGTGGTATATTATTAAATAACCTGCGATATTAACTATTTATATTATATATTAGGGTTGAACAACTATTTCAAAATCTTGAGCATCGTGCCGTGTAAACTGTAGTAATTATTATACTGTTGTGCTGGCAGAGATGCTCTGGTCTTGCACACTTCTTTTCCTCCATATGTAAGAAAACATGTCTGTTTGGTACAGACACCGACACATTTCACACAATTGTATGCCGGGAGAACAGATTTAACCAATTCCGGAGAGTCATATGTGATCATACCGACGAATCGCATATATGCGTGTCATATAATCCACACACAAGTGATTATTACTATATTTACTGTAATATTTATAGTATACAGTATTCCATTAATATCTACGTGGCATGGGTGATGTAGGGAGAGCATCAAATAGAGGACGACATCGTGCTCGGGCATAATCCGGGATGGAAGGGGTGGGGTTTGTGGGTCGGCCCATGAGTGAGGCGTGCAGCTATTCGGGGAGCGTCTCCGTCTGGGAGGATCAGTTGATCTCCTCTGAGCCCTGGGTGGCGAGAGGGTAGGAAAGAGAGAGAGAGGGGAAAAGGCAATGACAGGGTCAACTTGTCTGCAAGTTATACCTACCTTCTAACATCAGTGAGATGAATGTATGGGTGAGGAGAGAGGGAGAGAAGCGAGAGAGAAGAGTGGGAGAGAGGAGAGCAAGAGAGAGAGAGAGGATAGTAGAGAGAGAGAGAGAGAGAGAGAGAGAGAGAGAGAGAGAGAATTGTCACCTGACCTGAATAGCCGGTTGTGCAGTAGCGAGGTGAAGTACTGCTTCTCTGCCACCTGACAATTCACGCTGTGGCTGCGATTGGAGTTACCACCTATGAGTAAATGAGAGATATAGATCAAGAAAAATTGACAGTGTTAAGGAATACCAAGGTGAGATATGGAAGGAGGAAGTAGAAGGAATAAGAAAGGAGGAAAGCGAGGATAGAGAAGGATAGGACGGAAGAAAGAGGGAAAGAATGGAAGAAATGGAAAGGAAGCGAACAATGGAAGGGGAAGGAATGAGGGGAATAAACTACACACTGAAGGGAGAAGGGATGGAATGGAAGGTGAAAGCAATAGAAAAGCGTGAAATGTGAAGGAATGAAGAAAGGTTGGAAGGAAGAATGCGAGGAGTGGGAAGAAGAAGGAAGGATAAATGAAAGTAAATGAAGGAATAAGTGTGAAGGAAGGTGAAGGATGAAAGAATAGGATGCGAAGAAAGAATGAAATGCAGAAGGGAGATAAGCCAAGGATATAGATATTGAAAGAGGGATGAGAAGCGAAAGGAATGAAGCGCAGGGAGGGGGCAAGTGAGGGTTTGAATCAAACTGGAGATGGATGGTGATGGGACCATCGGAAAGGAAGCGCATCGAATGCAGGACGGCGCGTCCGGTGGGTCGAGGGTCAAAGCCGACCAGATGATCAATGACCAGAGCAATGGCCACGTGTCAGTGGTGAGACGCGACAGCATGCACCTGGCTCTTCGTCACCTGCCGTCTTCCTCCTCTCCGCCTGAATTGATTCCCAAGCAGCCCTTTCCAGCTTCTGTCACCTCCAAGGCTTCCAACACGAGTTCAGGGTTGAATGGTTTGCATGAGTATTGACTATAACATGTGGGAAGGGAAATTTTGGATATAGAGAGGAAAACAACGTATGAATTAATCACTAAAGAGCACAGAAAATAAATTATATAAAAATACTAATCCTAAAAAGTTTTTTGAGACCAGTTATGATAAGAGGAGCACAGGAAGATACGGAATGAGACTGTGAATCTGAAGCGAATTTAATTGACTATTTACTTAATAAGAAAACGTATTCAGAAACCTGGTGTGTCGGGGTCCTGAAGCCTTTGGCCACTGCTCCTCCTCGCTCTGATGGTTTTCCATGGCGATTTCTGTCACATCAGGAAACGCGTCCGTCCTATTCAGCCTGCGGATACAACGCGCCACTGTGGTCTGGTTTAGCGACTTATCTCTGCGCGCGAGAGACGGATGCAGGGATGACCGGTCGCCAATTACAGTAGCTTCAATCTATAGCGACCCACGCGGCTAGGCTAGCGTTAGCTCACGAGTAGAGACGATACCGCTTCGAGGCGTATATTGCCAAATTTGAGTGCGATAATTGGCCCGGGCATGAGCTATGTCAGAGACATCGCGAGTTCTATTCCAATTGTGTCATTTAGTGTATTCATTCGGCTGTTTTGCTCGAAGAAAAGTTTTCCCTACATATTTTCGTGTTACTCTTTCAGAAGCGACCTGTATCTACGATTCTCCTTTCCGCGCGATCTCATCCATTTGTTATTTTTTATTGGTACTTGCGCTTAGAATGAGTTTGTTTAGTTTGCGAGTGCAACTCTGCCCTGAGACCTGAACTAACAGACCAGGTCTCACCTCTGTGATTCCTACTCTGCACTGTGCTTGCCTCATTTTAGGCTACTTTGTGGGTGGGTATGAGCAAATTTCCTGCGGTTCAGAGCTCGCACACCTAGCACCGGAGGAAAGCATAGGAACGGAAGGAAGAAGGAAGAAGAATGGAAGGAACAAGGAAGGGAGGGAGGGATTGAGGAGAGAGGCACTGAGGTGAAAAAATAAGGGAAAGGAGTTATTCTAAAGAAAATGGGAGCGCACAAAGCCGAAAGAGCATGATGGAACGGTAAGAGGGGTGAGGGACGGGGAGTAAGGGATATGGTTATAGGGGAGAAGGCCAGTGAGGATAGGTCACAGCGAATGAGGGGTTTAGAAGCCTGGGTGTTTTCGTCAAAAGATGACTAACAATTGATGATCCATTTGTCCAGGAGAAGTGAAACAAACAATATAATTGGCACAGATGGTCCGTAAGAAGGATGAATGACACGTTCAAGGCATTTTCATAATCTCTCAGGCTTAAACCCGCCAATTGCTGGAGAACACAACAGCTGAGCTACTGAACTACCCATTTGCCGCACAATGGAAAGGGCACCCTTGAATGAGTGAGATGATGATGTAGAGCGAGAGACAATAGAACAAAAGAGCATGGAGAGAAGTGGAGTAAGGAGACGAGTTAAGGAGGGAGGAGAGCGGGAAAGAGGGTATATGAGGGACGGGATATGAGAGAGGAGGAGGAGGATGAGGGAGTGCCAGATAGAGGAGAGAGGTTAATGGGGAGGGAGCACATATGGTATGTAAGAAGAGCGTGGATAGCACACAGTGAGAGAGTGAAAGAGAGAGGGTGACAAATAAATGATGACAAACGAAAGAGGGAAAACCGAAGAAGAAAAGAGAGAGAGAGAGAGACAGAGAGAGAAGAAGAGAGAGGAAACGAGGGGAAATCAAAGGTGGCGAGAGAGCATGAAAATGGTGAGAAGGGAGAGAGAGATGAGCGCAGGAGAGAGAGAGAGGGGGGGAGAGGGAAAGAGAGAGGGGGCCGACCGAGGGAGAGAGAGAGGCGGGGGAGACCGGGACGCATAGAGAGCAGGCATGAGGGGAGAGAGAGGAGAAGAGTATGGAGAGAGCGATGTGTGAGGAGACGAGCCGGACATAGGCAAATATCTCTCAGAGCAGATAGGGAGGAATCAGTAAATAAAGAAGTGGATGAGATGTAGGCATAAACGCATTCTTGCTAGCGGCACGGGTGACGGATGGACTGGAGTTGTGGAAGATGATGTGGGTCGGCCACGTTCGTCGCGCCCGAGCTGGGGCCCAGCGCTGGCGCTAATTAAAATGTGTCGGCTAGACGCGTTTCACGCTCCAAGATGGAGGGCCTGCTTAAACAGCCAGCCGCCCACCGCTACGCCAGTCCGCTAGCCCCGTTAATTAAGAACCGGCTCGCCAACGATACGTCCAGCTGCTCGTGCTCTATCGTCTCTTGTCCCACTCTCATGTGTATCGCTTTTCATTTTTGGGGACCGCCGCAGCCGCAATCGCGACCCGCGCCTCACTTCGCGTCACGCTCTACTCCTTCTCTTTCCTCCTCACATCTCTCCTCCTCCTCATTGCTGTCTCCGTCCTTCCTCCTCTTGCCTCTCTCTTCCGCCTCCGTCCTGCCACCCGAGCAATCCTCAATCTCATCCCTCTCCATCTCCACGCCTCGCTCCCCCATCATGCTCCTGTTCCTCCATGGATCAAATAAATTGTGGTGCTACCGGGTCTCCCTACTTCCACGAGCTGTAGATCAGAAGAGCGAGTCACAACATCATAGAGAACTGTGCGTAGTTTGTGTTTTGCTCTGCTCGTGATGGCTCTCTCTGGTGTTGGTGTTCGTGCTAGTCTTTTTTTTCGGTTTTTAGTTCGGTTTTTTGTGGTTGGGGGCCCTCTGTTGTTTTTACTCATGTGCTCCGTTTGGTCTATTTATCCTCTCTTGTCTGTTTTTCAATCTTTCCCTTTTGTTTTTTTCTTTTTGTCATATATCGCCGTTGGATACGCCTGTCATCTGGGGGATAATTATAACTTGGAAGTTGAAACCCTTTGACTGTTTTGCCCAAAAGACCACAAAGTTTGACTCGTTGATCTTAAACTTGAATTTGACAACAATTTTGGGTAATCTGAGATTTTAACAACGAGCGACCGATGTCCGATTTGGTCCGATCTGGGATTTCTGGTGGCTTTTCTTGTAGATCCTAACCGTTTACTTAATTAGAAAATTGGTTGGGGTTTTTTAACGCTTGTGATTGGAGCTCAATCTGGTCCAACTTTTTGACCTCTCTCTCTCTCTCTCTACGACATCTCTCCAACTCACTCCTGTTCCCTCTCTCCTCTCTCTCTCTCTCTCTCGTCTCTCTCTCCACATCTCTCCAACTCATTTTCTCTGTCTCTCTCTTTCTCTCTCTCGCCATCTCTCCAACTCACTCTCTGGTCTCTTCTCTCTCTCACTCTCCTCTCCAGCCATCTCTCCACTCATTCTCTGTTCCTCTCTCTCTCTCTCTCTCCTCTCTCTCTCCTCTCTCTCTTCTGTCTCTCTCTCTCCTCTTTCTCGGCTCTCCTCTCTCTCTCTCTCTCTCTCTCTCTCTCTCGTGCGCATTTTTCTCAACTCACTCTCTGGTCTTCTCTCTAATCGTCGTCATCGTGTCAACTGTGTGTTAAGCTATCATAAGCGCTTTTAAAAATAGAGACAGCCTCACAATGAGACGGAGACGGTTGTTGGTGAGAGAGAAGAGGAGAGAGAGAGAGAGAGAGAGAGAGCATTCGTGGTCTTTAGTTGAGACAACAAAGAATTTCGGCAAAATTGTTGCAATTATGGCCGGGAAGGAAAAAAACAGCGTTAATAGATTTTCCGGCTCTCTCTCCTCGTCGCGAGACAAGATCATGCCATTAATGTCTGATGAGCACCTCGAGAAGGCTGCGTTCGCGGCGCCTCTTCCAAACAATTAGAGGACATCAAGTGGTGGTTTACCCGCGGTCCCGGACGCTCCGTATTCGCCCACCAAAAACTGTCCTCCTCCTTGATTTCTTGGGTGGTTTTTTTTTGTTGGGAAATTAACCACACATTTTGGTCGAAAATGACCTATTTGTCTCAATGACCGTTCAACGTGTAATATGCTCCGGGTTTAAAATATGGATAAAAGGTGACGCGGAGGCTATTAAAAGCTATTAAAAGCTCTTGCCGGCCACAACAAGTTATCAATTGCGCTAATAAATAAAGCGTCGCGAGTGCGCGGACCGCCGGGGCGTCATTTGCTAAATGTGTTTGTTTGGTTAATTTCCCAACAAAAAAAAACACCAAGAAATCAAGGGAGGGAGGGAGTTTTTGGTTTGGGCGATTACGGGAGCGTCCGACCGCGGTAACACACTGATATCCTCTAATGTGTTTGGGAAGAGGCGCCGCGAACGCAGTCCTCTCGAGGTGCTCATCAGACATTAATGGCATTGATCTTGTCTCGTCGACGAGGAGAGAGAGCCGGTGATCGTAACGCTGGTTTTTCCTTCCCGTCCATAATGCAACAATTTTGCCGAACTCTTGTTGTCTTTTCAACTGAAGACCACGGATGCTCTCTCTCTCTCTCTCTCTCTCTCTCTCTCTCTCTCTCACCAACGCCGTCTCTGTCTCATTGTGAGGCCGTCTCTATTTTAAGCGCCTTATGATACCTAACACACAGTTGACACGGTAGACGACGATAGAGAGAGACAGAGAGTGAGTTGGAGAGATGGAGAGAGAGAGAGAGAGAGAGAGACAGAGAGTGAGTTGGAGAGAGAGAGAGAGAGAGAGAGAGAGAGAGAGAGAGTGAGAGAGAGAGAGAGAGAGAGAGAGAGAGAGAGAGATGGAGAGAGAGAGAGAGAGAGAGAGAGAGAGAGAGAGAGAGAGATGGAGAGAGAGAGAGAGAGAGAGATGGAGGGATGAGAGAGAGATGGCGAGATGGAGAGAGGAGAGAGAGAGAGAGAGAGATGGAGGAGAGAGATGGAGAGAGAGAGGAGAGAGAGAGAGAGAGAGAGAGACAGAGAGTGAGTTGGAGAGATGGCGAGAGAGAGAGAGAGAGTCCAAAAATGGACCAGTTGAGCTCCAATCACAAGCGTTTAAAAACCCCCGCAAATTCTATGAGTAAACGGTAGGATCTACAGAAGCCACCAGAATCCCAGATCGGAGCCAAATCGGACATCGGTCGCTCGTGTAAATCTCAGATTTTACCCAAATTGTTGTCAAATCAAGTTTAAAATCAACGAGTCAATGTGTGTCTTTGTGGCAACAGTCAAGTCAACTCAAGTGTATTAATATCCTCCTATGACAGGCGTAGTCTCAACATGCTTATATATGACACAAGATTAAAGACAAGGGAAAAGATTATAACATACAATTAGAGGGTATTAGATATATACAAACATATTGCACGTATCAAAACATACTAGATGGTCTTTCCCCCGTTAACCACATATTTTAAACCGAACTAAAAGCTTGAGGAAAAAAAGATCTTAGTTCACGACTGACGTAAGATGATTGATTCCGGGGATATCGAGCAGACCTTTCACTTGACATTCTCCGTGATCTGTCCGGTTTGTATTCCCGCGAAACAATTAGCGACTTTTGCCGGGAATAACTCAAGATGCCTTCTGTGAGTTGTTGTGTTGTGTTGTGTGTGCGGAGATATCGGAAGTCAGTAAACAGTCATGCTATGCTATCAGGATATCGCACAGCAAATAACAGTCACTAGGCTACTGGCTTATCCAGGAACACTGTATTTTCAGCGTTTGAGTTCGTGCGACCGGGATGGAATCGAACGCCGACATGCTATAGGGGCATGTACTACGTGTCAAATTCTGTCAAATTGACCCAGATCTCTCTATTTTAAGACGCGTTATGTTCTCACGGTGTTTTATATTTCATGACTCACCTGAGCCAAACATAAGGCTGTCCTATTTGCAACCCGTTTGCTGTGTGTGTTTAAACATTAACATTAACATTAACACCTCGGTGAGAAGGCGAAAGGTTATCGACGTTCTCCTTTTAATTTCTGCTCCGGGAATCTCATGCAGGAAGAAGATCGCCCCGAAGCGTGAATGTGACTTTGCGCAGCATATTTGTGGAACGTTTGTGACGAAGCCCCTCCCCATGGGGGGGGGGGGAGGGGGGGTGCCTGGTTCAACTGGAGAACATGAACACGCATGAGTTACACTGGAGCTCGCCTTGATATGAGCCTTTATTCCAGAGTACACAGTGCTATTGTGTGTCATGACCTTTTCTATTGTACCTCATTAGTACCGTTGTGTTGTGTTGTGTTGTGGCGGCGTGTGTGTGTGTGTGTGTGTGTGTGGCTGTGTGTGTGTGTGTGTGTGTGTGTGTGGCTGTGTGTGTGTGTGTGTGTGCGCACGCGAGTGTGTGCACCCGTTAGTTATTGATGTATGAGTGCTCCTAGTTGCGGTGGCTGTTACCTCGAGCTGATAAATGGTAGCCAACTCCACACTGCACACCCTATACCACCACCGACCACCACCACCACCACCTCCGTCCCACCCACCCCCACCCACCACACACCCACCACTCCTCCACCACCTCCTCCTCCTCCTCCGTGTTGTCTGGATGAGGTGGCGCCCCTGGGCTCCGGTTTGTTCCTGTGCTACTGTGAGGACGGAGCTGAGATCAGTGTTGCTTACCCCTCCGCTCAACCAGTATCCCAGTATCCCCCCGGTATGTCCTCGCTGCAGGCCGACCACTCTGTAAAACTCAACTGCCATATACTGTACATAAATGTATATGTATATATATATATATACACAGTATATATACGGGAAAACTCTTAGTTAATGGCCAGAATATGGTCATGCAGAATAAGGCATTAATAAGTGCTTTACAATGACTATATGCATGCTAAGAAACAACTCGTTAATGGTGAATACATGTTCCCTAAACTAAAGTGTTCCCATATATATATATATATATATACTGTATATAAACAGTGTCTGTGTATATATATAGGCTGAAGATTCTTTTAACCAAATTCCAAATTCTTTTTACTAAATATATCTTTCCTATATTGATTTGCTTTTAGGCGTATAGACTGTAAATGGATTATCCTATTGTTTTTATTCTTATGTTGTTGGTATTTTTGAGCAAGAATTTCCTTCGGGATGAATAAAGTTATATCTTATCTTATCTTATCTTATCTTATCTTATCTTATCTTATGGACCTGCTTAATTGGAACGGCTGTATGCATTGCTACCTTCGATTCTGTTCTATGTCGAGTGTCCTTGGGTTGTGTGAAAGGTGCGTAATGTTACGTAAGCATGGAGAGGCGGCCATTTTTATATTGCAAGACTTTTTTTCTTTTAAATGGTTTTTGTTGTCGGCCGGCGCCCGGAATGCTATCCTATCACAAAATCTTGTGGACACTTCCGAAGCAGACTTTGTTTGCAATGACTTATCGACCCTCCACCTTGGCACCACCGTTGGTGCTAAAAATATAAATATCAGCCCTGCTATTAAGTTATTATTATTATTATTATTATTGACATTATTGGATATTTTAATCCAGAATAACCTTGCAAACGATTTTTTCTTCAAACTGCAATCATCACAAAATGGCACCGGGTTCGTCGAGGCCAAACGCACGCGATCCCGCGCGTACGTTGCGAGGCATTAATCACGGCCGGCGTCGCCATGTCAACCAGGCAATCAGTCTCCGTGTCACCGCCAGCCCCCGCGTCAACCGGTGGCAGTGATGGAGGACGAGGGAGGCGAGGCGGCCTTCCGACGCTTACGGGCGCGTTCCATTTGCGCTCGGAAAGTCGGAAATTTCCGAGGTTCCAAGTCGGAAGTTTCAGAGGATATCCGACTCGGAAATCGGAAAGAAAAGAAAAGAAAAGAAAAGAAAGTCGGGGAGAATCTCACAACCCCGACTTCAAAATCCAAGATGGCTGCTCCACACATCAAGGCTGTAGATTTTTAGCACTTCAGTCTATTTGTGTCTCATTAAATCTGTTGGACAGTACACACAGTACTGGATGTGTCCGACGTTCTTGCTTCTGGTATTTGGTCTGGTATTTTGGAATGGAAGCCCTCCTTCCCTCCTTCCCTCCTTCCCTCCTTCCCCTCCTTCCCTCCTTCCCTCCTTCCCCTCCATTCCCTCCCACGGCCAAGCGACACCAGCCGGCCGCGCCGAAAGAGAACTCGTGAGTCACGGCGAGAGCGACGACCTGCGGCGGCAGCGACACGGAGAAGCGGCGTCATCGCGTCCCGTCGCTCGAGTCCTAGCGCCGTCAAAACGCTGACTCACGGATCTCTTTGACTCATCTCTCTCTGTGTGTGTGCCGCCGCTTGTCGTCACTGATTCACAGGGAAGCCAGAAGGGGCGGGCGGCGCACACACACACCCGGGCAGGCAGGCAGGCAGGCAGTCAAGGCCGTTTTTTATCAATTGGAAACAAAGGAAATATTGTGACGGAATATTAGGTTTAGGGAAGGAAAAAAAAAAGCTAAATAATCTGTCCAACCGCGATAAAAGGCCAACTTGCCTGTGTAATTGCCATTTTGGAAAAGCGACGCTTGGCTGCTAAACATGGCGGCGACGTCGACTACTCGCCGTGAGTCGCGCGGTGCACACTTTCTCCTCGAGCCTGTAAGCACACTTCCAGCTTTGCTCCGGCGTTATTAGCGATTTCATTACGCCGCGCCCGCACGCATCCCTCGCTGTGTAAGGAATGAAACGATTTGTTTGAGACACTTGCCTGAACTCATACGCTGATTACAATTCTGGGATTGCACTTCTCGAAGGGAACTAAAATGGTTTGCCAAAATAAAGTATGGCGCGCGTACGCAGGCTCGGGGGATCGCTTTTTTAATGGTTTTAAATTGATTCGAATGGAGATGAATAGTCGTCAATATGTTGTCTCCTTGACCAGGATGGCCTCCGATAATCTGCATTGTTTGACCACGACTAGTATTTAAGTACGTTAACATTGGAGCTTATATATTGAACCTGTTCTATTCTTCTATTTACAGTATGTACCACAGTGGATCTCTTCTTCAAATGTTAACTTATTGTAATGAGCAACCTGACTTGGTCCTTCTCCACCGGGGGTTCCGTCTGCTTGACCTGACTCCTCTGGTCCAGTTCCTTCTGGTTCCCACGGAGAGACCACTGGTGCAGCGTGACACACGAAGACATCTTGCTCAAGGACACCTAAGTCTAAGCCTAAATCTCAGCTTAAAACTAAAGGAGACCGAGCTTTGTCAGTTTTCACTTTTGGAATCGTCTTCCCTCGCAATGAAAAAAAGCAGAGTCAGTCGACAGCCTTTAAGAAGCTGTTAAAAACTCATCTGTTTTTTTTGTTTTATTGTTTTTAACTTCTCATTGTGTGCACTGTGCAGCAAACTTGTAACACTGGTTTTTGAAAGGCACTTTAACAATAAAATGTACGTATTTATATATGAATGTACTTACTATCGTTTCAGATATCAGGGGAGATTGAAGCCAGCACCTTCTGGGGTTGGACTGGAGGAGTCTGACACAATCACAACCACGACACTATGCTGCCCTCTCACACAACGTCTGTACACTTGTATTTATATTCCCGGGGATCCCGATCGTCTCCTTCCGGCCGGTGTCTCCGCAGCCTCCCAGACGGCCCCGGCTCGCTCAGAGACGTTGACGCTTTCGTTTGTGAATGTTGATGAGATGCACGGAACCAAGAAGAAATGAAAGAAAAGAAACCAAACATGACGGGAGGAGACGGGTGGGAGATCTAGTGCCGCGGGGTCCGTAAATACAAATAATGGCATATTGTGATTCAGCGATAACACGCGGGTGTTTGATTGTTATTGCACTGTTAACAAAGGAACTAGTGGGTTTTTATGACCATATACTTGTGTACAGTACAGTTGTATTGTCTGCTCAGTGTCCGGCTTGACAATAATTGTGCATGAATGCGAACACAGCTCACCGGGAAGTGACTGGAGAATATAATTCTAAAATCATTGGATGTTTCCACCACTCTTATATCACTAACATACTACAGCAGTTTGTTGTAATCTATCACAAACAGGTTTGTTTTAACCGCTTAAGACGACAGATTCAATGGGAGACGGTCGTCGACGGTCGTCGTCACAGCGACAGCGGAAACCCCCGCTGGCGTCCGTGGGCCTACTGTACGTCTTGGTTGAACGGAGATTGGAATTGAACAACCGAACCGATTACGCGGCGGCGACAATAAAAACGTGTAACGGCTTAATCGATGAGACAGCGAGGCCGGCTTTGGTATTAAGTATTATGCGAAAATCAATCGGTAAGAGGAGCCGGGAAACCGTTCTCTTTGAAATAAACTGGATTGGATTCAGAATCATCATCTTTTGTGGCCGAGACGGTGAATTGCCGTGACATATTTATTCGTTAAATCTTGCATTAACGGCATTTTCCCCCCCCCTTCATTCTTTTTAGGATTTACAACCGACTGAGACCGCTTGCCTTGCTGTGTGTGTGTGTGTTATTTGCACACAAAGTATTATTACTGTTGTTTTAAAAGGTTGACTTTCCTGTCACGCATTATACTGGATTGTTCCCATTACATTCATTTCCCAGGACACAGTTATGAAACATTCTCACGCGGCCCGGCTTCATCTGTAGACGCAGGTGCCTGCTGCTTTTTCGGTGCTCAGAGAAGAAGAAGAAGAAGAAGAAGAAGAAGGCGAGAAAGCAAACTACAACAAAATAATATCTCCGCAGATTTGTCCTTAGACGGGTACATTTGGGGATGTTTCAAAAGTCGCCGGTTTTTGAACAACTGCAGCATTTTTTTGCTGGCTGCAGAAATGTACTTCGGTGCAGCGCGAGTTCAGGGCCTAGTCTCGTCTTAAAGTTGGAACATCGCCTCTTCACAACCAGCTCTGTATCATTTAAATGTGGGTAGTATTATGCAAATGAACACTGCTTTACCTTTCCTCCGTGTTGCCTGCACCACCCAGATCTCTCAGATACCTTTGTCTACTGGATGACACCGAATGACGCTAGTCTTACATTTACATTCAGCGCATTTGGCGGACTCTTTTATCCAAAGCGACTTACAATGAGTACATTTGTCGGAAGAGCGACGGCAATAAATCGCTGTGGTACATAAAGATAAGAACACAGATCTTAGATCTTAACCGCGACTACCAGCATCCAATAAAGGAGTTAGGGTAAGACTTGCTGTACTGAGCTGCAGCCAAGACACACAAACATCCCTAATGCAGGATAGATAGAGACGAGGTTTAAAGGCAGCAAAGTCAACGGGCCAAAGTACCCCGGCGTCTCGTCATAGAAACGGTATCGGTGGTGTTGAGGGACTCGGTCGGGTTTGTTGTTCGCTTGCATGCGTGGGAAAACAGTGTTATATACATCGCGACCTCAATTAGCTTTTTTCCCGCCCCAAGTCACCAGAGACCCAGGGGCACCCGGGAGCGAACCCAGAGCTTGGAAAACGTCGGCGGAAAGACATCCTAAAAGTCAATAAGCCGACAGACGGGAGGTGGAGAGGCGCGGTGGAAACAGTTAAAACCGCCCGAGTGAGACCGCGGCGGCGCCGGAGTATTCTTCTTGCAGTCTGACCTGGTTTGAGGTTCCCACAAGACGTTTAGAGGAGAGAGAGCATGAACATGATATTGGTGGAGTCTCCCTGGGTTCCCATAGAGGTTAATGTTGGTGGAACACATTTCACTTTCACTTCACGGACAACGGCAGCGCTGTGCGAGATTCACATTTTAATTATTTGGGAAAATGTGCGTCTGCGTGTGTGCGTGTGTGTGTGTGTGTGTGTGTGTGTGTGTGTGCACATGTGTGTGTTCTTGTGCTTGTGTGTGTGTGTGTGTGTGTGTGTGTGTGTGTGTGAGTAGCACCATGCCATTGCGCCCCCCACATTTGTCCATACCTGCACCAAGTCTGTGTGTGTGTGTGTGTGTGTTTTTGTGCTTGTGTGTGTGTGTGTGTGTGTGTGTGTGTGTGTGTGTGTGTGTGTGTGTGTGTGTGTGTGTGAGTAGCACCATGCCATTGCGCCCCCCACACTTGTCCATACCTGCACCAAGTCTGTGTGTGTGTGTGTGTGTGTGTGTGTGTGTGTGTGTGTGTGTGTGTGTGTGTGTGTGTGTGTGTGTGTGTGTGTGTGTGGTGTGTGTGTGTGTGTGTGTGTGTGTGTGTGTGTGTGTGTGTGTGTGTGTGTGTGTGTGTGTGTGTGTGTGTGCGTGCGTTGCGTGCGTGCGTGCGTGTGTGTGTGTGTGTGTGTGTTCCAAAAAGCCTCTGATGACGACACTTTGATGAGCTTCAGCCAAACCCCTCGTTGGGCTGGCATCTGGAGTCTCCATCAAGACGTACAACGACCTCCAGACACCCAGCCCAGTGTCCAACACAACATACAAGCAGACGTAGGATTCTACTCTTATCTTCATGGACCAAAGCGATAAACAAATGTACTCTTTGTGAGTCGCTTTGGATAAAAGCGTCTGCCAAATGAAATACCGGTTGTACGATTGTGGCACAAATTATTTTCAGCTTCATCAATAATGGAAACCCTATGCAAGACTGTATGGAATAAACTGTATATAACCTACATACTGTTTTGGGTGCACTTGAGATAATCCCAGAATCCAGAAGGGAGTCGACTCACATCACAGAAAGTTAAAATTTGAGAACAAAGTTGCTAATGTTAAAAAAAAAAATTCAAATGGTTGTTGTGGCGCCCACTCATGAACACTTGATTGATGAATAAATAAATGAAAACCTTTGCTTCCGTTTTTCCCACGGCTACCCTGCGCTTGTTCTGGAAAGTTTGTCTCGCAGAATTGTAATTCGCAGTCACTTCAGTATTGATTGTACGCCGGTGATTGTTCCCGGGTCCGTCGGAGAGTCGCCACCTGAATAAAAGCATCTGCCTGATGAATAAATGGAAATGACAAAAAGAATTCTGAGAGAGCGGAGATTCACCCTGAAAGAGAGAAGCGACATGGACGCTCGCACCGCACCACGCACACAAAAGCCATCGCCGTGGAGACAGGCGGCTGGTGGGTGGCAATCGTGCGGACTTGCTAGGGAGCTAGCCTTTAGCCTCCTCCGGTCACGTGGTGCTGAATGACAAACTCGTCCTCCTCCTCCTCCTCTTCCTCCGATGGGCGGCGGTGGCGTCCACGGAGAACAAGCCTGGCCCTCTGCCGAACGGGCAAACCGTGTCCCACTTCTCCCTCGTGTGTGTGGCGGCCACGTATGTTCCTCTCGCCGGCGAACAGACGGTCGCCGAGTGACTCGTCGAGGGGGTCGAGGGGTCGAGTCCCTGCGGCGGTCGCCCCTCCCACCCCCCACCCCGACGACAGCGGTGGCGGCGGCAACGACGGACATGACCAAGCGGTGTATTAATAATCCGATTCCCTGGTGGAACGGTGGTGTGGTCGGTCGGTCGGCCGGGTTGGTCGGCCGCACCTCGAAGTTTCCTCGCAGCAGCTGTCCGGGGCTGTAAATAGAAAAGCCTTCGGGCGTGGGAAACCTGCCCCGCTTGCAAATGGCACCGAGCCCCTGTAAGACTGCACCCACACACCCCCCCCCCACCACCACACACACACTCTCTGCTTACTTTTACTCCCGCAACTTAATCTACTGTCTCCTTAAGCCCCACCGCCAAGGGTACCAGAAGATTAGACAGGACGACGGTGCACACACACACACACACACACACACACACACACACCTGGCTGTGTCAATGGAAATGGAGACGCCGGCCCGTCCTTGGGGGGGGGGGGGGGGTCTGTCTCGGTCGGCCCGGTGCCAGAGCCGGCTTCGTGTTAACGCCGTTTCCGAGCTCGCTGACATGCTTTGGTTAATCGCAGCCAGACGCATCATTAAGAGTCTCTCCGTCGAGGACCGCGCGAGACTTTACTTTTTTTGTCTCAACTGGGAGTAGGTTTTATAATGCGGAGGATTCCAGAATGAATGACGACAAACAACAAACAAAGATCGACCCACTTTCCCGCACGATGGATATTTGGCGATTCGGGTGGTAAACGCTTTTATCCAAAGTGTCTCACAATACAGTGAGTGCCGAGACGTTTCTTTGGAACGGGTGGCGCCGGTGGGAATCGAACCCGTGAACCCTGGCAGTGTC
>PIJE02001695.1:64588-92088 GCA_002895965.2 Coryphaenoides rupestris
CAGGGTAGCCGCGCCGCGGTAGCTGCTAACAAAGCCGGCTAATAACAACAAATTAGGCTTCTTATCCCCGGCCAAGTGTTTATTATTTATGTCAAGAGGCACTTGTTGGTGAGTCTAATGGATTACTTTTTAAATTGTGCCTGCCCTTGTCAAAATCCACTCGGGTTTAAATCCCCAGGATCAATGGGGCGAATTCCCAAATTAGAGCGGAACTTCACAATGCAAAACTCTTTTTTAATTTGGAACTTTCCCGAGCACACACACACACACACGCACACACACACCGCGTCCCCTCACGTACCCGAATGCAATGCTCCTACTGTTGGCACTCTTTTGACAAGGAGAGAGGGTTTAGGGGGTTCCCACCCGCGGAGACAGGCTCCCACGAAGCACCAACGGAACAGGCGGGTGTCGGTTAGAGCAACTGTACTCGCTAATCGCCCCGTGATCTCTTAAAAGAACGATTAATCCCAGACTAATGTTACTAAGTGTTTCTTTTCTGTTAACCCAAGATGAGGTTGTGTAAAAGAGGACAACAACGGACGCCGGTGGAACTGCCGAATTCATTATTTAAAAAAAAAAAAAAAGCGGGGAGGGCGGGTGGACGAGGACCTGCTTGTTGCCTTTTTTTTTTAGCCCTCCACTTGCTATGACAGACAGTGGCACCATGATTGTACATAGATGTACACCCGCCACACACCAACCACACACAACACCACACAGCACACTAACCGCACCCCCAGCGAAACAGCACCGAACCCTCGAGGCTATTCACACGATTGTATCCGTCCAAATTAGAATGGCTCGCCGACAGCTCCCCTCTGAGATTATAAAATGTCTGGGGACCAATTATCAATTTCCTGGCTCACCTTCCAGCAAAGGGCAGCGGGCGAGTCGACCCGGGACACAGAGACAGACCTCCGCCGTCAGATCCGGCCTGAGCCGCTCGCCGCGCCGACGCTTGAGGGCGTAGCTGAGGGATTCATGTATCCTTAAGTCATTATTTATGTGTTTTTTACCCGGCTTCTTCTTTTGCAGATGAAAACACCAAAAAGAAGACAAGGAGTGCAGACGGGGAACCGCTGCTGGGACACAACCAGGCCCATTGATTTTTACAACGCTCCGCTAGATAATCTAGAAATGTAGCGATTCTGTGGCACGTCCAACGCAGGTAATGAAACCTGGACTACAGCCTCTCTCCTGCAGGGGGAATATACCACTGGAGCTACGGGTTGCTTACCTGCAGGGTAATGAACATGGGGCTACGGGTTCCTCTATTTCAGGGAATGAACCATTGGGGCTACAGGTTCCTCTATGCGGGTAATGACACCATATGACTACAGCCCTCTATGCAGGGTAATGAACCATGGGATTACAGGCTCCTTCCTCTATGCACAGTCATGAACCACTGAACTGCAGGGTAATGAACCATGGGACTACGGGTAATTACCAAGGGACTACAGGTTCCTCTATTGCAGGGTAATGAACCATGGGACTGCAGGGTAAGAAACCATCGGCGATACAGCGTTCTCTAGAGAGGGTATGAACCGTGGACTGCAGTGTTTGGTGGTGTTCTGAGCGACAACATGGAGGACAGTGTCTGTCTTTACTGCAGTGTGCCACAACCCAAAATGTGCAAAGTTAGGACTCACAGAGGGAGGTACCACAGTGGTGTCGCCCACTGTAATTGGAATTGTATTGGTTTTTTTTGTGCGTTTTGCCGCAAATGCCAAATTGGACACCTTTGAAAACGTCCTCATAAAATCATTACTGCTAATATAAAAGGAGACATAATTTATTTGTCCACTATTGATTGTGTCCTCGCCAATCTTGTAAACTGTGGCTTTCAACAACGAAAATAACCATTTCACTGCATTGTTGCGCCGCACACTTTATTGGGTAACCTCCAGGTATGCCCCCCCCCACCACCACCAACCACCCACCGCTCACCAAGTACACTTGTTCTTCCTTCCACGATAATGTGACTTTTAGAGTTGGGATGCAATCTGTTTGCATTCCCTACGGCCGCCGTTCATCTATGTCTGTCTCAGCCCCAATAGTGAGCAATGCGCCACGCCACCCCGCCCGCGAGCACGCCCCCCCGCGGGCCCCCCCGGAACGCGATTCGAACCTTGCCTTCGCACTGCCGCAGGAGTTTCTTTTCTGCCACAAGTATTATGTATGCCGTTTTCCTTCGTGTCCCCCCGGGGTGCCTCCGCCCCATTTCTGTTTCAGCATTTTACGTCGGACCGCAGGATGTCCGATGTTGTAATGTCGCAGGAGTTTAAAGACAACCTCACAATTGATAAAGGATATCTATTTTCATTGGAATTGAGTCCGCTTTGAAAAAACTAAATGTTGGCATATGGATTGGTTCCTGATCAGCGAATCACTTGGTCTGTTGGTTACTGGGCCGTGTGCGGGGAAAAAAAAGCATCAATTTGGGCAACAATATCTGGAGCCAAGTTCACTCAACACAAACTCAGTGACACAGGAGAGATGTGTTGTGTTTGTTTTTTTGTCAAATTTGGCGAAACGATGGAGGGGGGGGGGGTGGGAGGGGTGGGTTCACTCGCTGTGTTTTCCAATCGGGCAGAGACCAATTTGAGCAATTAACAGAAGCCATTATGATTCAGGGTCTCGCGAAATTGCTCTTCCGCCACGGTGTGCCATCTCGCCGGGTTAGTGGCTGTGGTTTTATTAAAACTTCCAGGAAATTAGATAGTGACTGTGGTCTCGGCGCGCGGGAGGAGGTGGATCCAATCACGCAGAGACGGGAAGAGACAAGAAAGACCGAAGGGAAAAATCAATGGGCTTTTAAAATGGTCAGTCAACCAAATTGGCTACCGAGGGAACGTAATGGGAATCCGAGTGGTTGGGTGATGATGACGACGGCTCGCCGTTTGTTTCTTGTGCCGGTGAAAAACTTCATTTTTGGCATCCACCATCAGGTGGCTTCCAGGTTTCATTATAAGGAAGAGAGACAGCCACCAGTCACCACCATCAACAACGTCAGCGGGACCGTATAGAGTTTTCCAGAATTCAGGATTTCCAGACTTACCTCAATTACCTGCTGGCCCGCAGCTCCTGCTTATTTCGCACTTTCTCTTGAGTACAGACATAAGGCCCAGAATGAAGTGAACCCATTGGACTACATGTTCCTCTGTGCAGGTAATGACCATGGGACTACACCTCTCTGTGCAGGGTTAATGGAAACCGTTGGGACACAGGTTGGCTCTATGCAGGTAAGAACCATGGACTACAGTTCTCTATCTGCGAATGAACCATGAAATGAAACCAAGGACTTGTGATGATTTGTGTGGACATTAAGTCTTGATTAATGCCAGACCGGACTGTTGTCATTTTCCTTACCTGAGGAAGCCGGAAAAAAGCGACAGGAAGTGGCAATGACCATATCATGCTACATGGCGCCCAACGTGGCGGCTTCGGAAATGGAGGGTCAAACAGAGGAGAGACGGCGTGGAATCTACAACGAGGCAGCTGCAGGCATTCGCCCATCAAGACCAGGGCTATAATGGAAACGGAGCACGGACGGTGACGGAGTGCGGCGCGACGTGAGCGACCTGGTCAGCGTCTCAACCCCAAAGATGGCGCGGGGGACGACATAGAGGCTGCCTCCAGGTTGTGACTGATGTATGGGTGAAGAATCCCTCCCCGAGCTGTGTTGAGTGTTAAACAGTTCCAAATCTTCCAGAAATAAAGTATTTGACTGTTAGCGACCAGATTTGCAGTGAATTGCAGCTGTTTTTTATTTCGGAATCAATTCTAAATACGGGGCTTTATTTTTGAATTCTTAAAACCGCAGTTGGCGTGGTGGATCTCCGTAAAATTCACACGTAGTTGAGCATTTTGTAACTTCATGCTCGAAATTCGTTTTCGCCACAAGTGCTATGCAAAAGAGTGCATATAAGAGTGAAAGATATCGTCTCATATTCGGACTAAGAAGATCTTCTCGAGGGATATCCAAGCTAACTTGCCATTGGTTGAATAAGCAGGCAGAATGGTTTCTTTTCGTCTGTTGTTAACAACGTTACGAAAAAGTAATTGAAGCTGATTTTCGTAATGAATGCACAAACCGATTGTTCTTTCCTTTGTCGTCGTTACTTTAGTTTCACGGTGTAAATGTTGTAAATTAATATCAGTCACAAGAAACCGGAGTCTCGCCAAATCGGCGGCATATGCAGGTTGCTGTGGTTTGGTTTTGTTGGAGTTTTGACTCCACACTGTTTTTGGTTCGTAATCAGTGAAATTGCGCTTCAAAACCTCTCGCTGAATTAATTAACTGTAGTGTTATTTGGTTATAATTAGGGTTATATTATGTTATTAATATAATGTTATGATATTATGTTTGTAAATTCAAGCATCTATAATACTGAACTACTGAAGTCATGCAGGAAATATAATGGTCGCACTTCATCAGATCGCAATCACGTCCCTTGGCCGACTCATGTTATTAGAATGTCAGACTGACAAAGGGCGACTCAAGCTGCGTTTAATTTGTCTGACTTCAGCTGACGGCAACACGCGGGCCAATTGTTGTGTCAGCTTCCCGTAGACGAGATTAAATAACCTCAAGTTTCCCCGGTCCCCCCGGTCGTCGAGGTTCTCCATCTTCCGAATTTCCTTCGGCTGCCATCCCTGGACAGCTCCTTGTGAGGTGACCCGTCTGTTCGGTGACGACGGACAGGTGGGTTTGGTCCTGATGAAAAAAAAAAAAACCCTCGCATGGCCTCCTTTGCTGTGCGAGGGACTCGTTGTTTTAAATCATATACGCCGAAGCAAGTATACAAGCTCTCTCGCTCTAAATTGCCTCGTGGGATGTCTCCCTTTTCCAATCCCACTTCAGCTGATGTGTTGTGTGTGTGTGTTGTGTGTGTGTGTGTGTGTTTGGCATTTCAACCTGAAGGTTTTGCTTTTATTCCGTTTTTTTTTTTAACAGCGGTACGACCAATGAGCTGGAAATTGTCTTCCCTCCAGAAAGTGGCATGCATTAAATGGGGACAAAAACAGTGTATTTGTCGTCGTCTGGGCTTGTCGCCGGTAGCGGAGAGGTATATCGGCGTTAAAGCTCGCTAACCCTTCCGCACGGTCCACGGTGATGACACTTCTTTACGAGATTACGGCGCTCCGTGAACGTGATAGGAACGACACCACAAAGGAACGGGAAAATATATTATACGCATCGTCGCGGAAGTGTTTTTAACGTTTAATACCGAGCCTTCCATCGCCTCGGCCTTCCGGTCGTTTCCGGTCAGCGCCTATATTACAACCGGTTCAATTCTATGTGCAAATTACCGAGTCCGCACCAGCCGAATGAAATTAGGACATCGTCCACCACAAGCAGCGTGGAGCTCTATCTGTAATTACCCATTCTACCAAAACACCTTTCTAAAGTCGCCAGCTTGGGGAGATGGAAAGTTCAGTCGTCCTCCTTAAATGTGGACTATTTAACACATCTCCAACACGGTTCCCTTGTGGGGTCGTAGGAAAGAGATTTTTTTAATAATTTCGCGCATGTTATCAATATAATCTGGTATAATTAGATTTAGTGTACAATTTAGGCGGCACTAATGATGCGGTTTTGCATTATTTTTGCGGCGACACACCGCTGGCAGAAGTAGGAGTATTTGACTTGATGTCCAAATTAAAAATATTTTCGTAACATTGATTTAAAACCCTTTTCCGCTCCGCGACCTCCCAGTGTACCCCTCGATGTGTTCAGTCGGTGACTCACTGACCGGCCGCCCATATTGAATGAGTACAGGTTCCCACGTAGCCCAAGTACTCGCAACACTTTGGGTTACCACCGATCTTTGTCAGGTCGACCATTGGATTCAACGGACGGGGTTAAAATTAATAATAGCCACCAATATTAAAAACATTGTTGTTGAAGTGGCAGTATATATATATATATTATTATATATATATATTTGGGCTGGACGAGACTAAATGCCGTCCTAGGAAGGGGGGTGAAACGAGACATTGTCCCAGGAGCTTTTTAGCCAGAAGTAAGTTCTCCCCTTGTCTTCAATTGTGGGCAATCTGTCATCGAACAATCAAATAGATTGGGAGCAAAGAAAGGGCACGAGGAACACATCTCAACCGATAACAACTGTTGCCTTTTAACACACACCTAACAATGACGAGCTTGACACAGGGTATGCCGTGGAGTCTAATGGATGTCTAATCCTCAGCGAGCGCCTTTGAGCAGCCACCCACTGGTGTAAATGGGACCGACAAAACAACTCGACCCCTTTGGTGATCGACTGGAGCTTTTGGAGGATTGAGGTCAGGGGTCGCGCGGAATGCAAGCAATATAGCAAATGGCGTCATGGGACACACCAAGAGATGACTGAGAAAGAAGATTTGGAAGTAGGAGACTGTTAACGGCGGCTCGTATGACCGCAACATAAAAAGGACAACGGACAACAAACTTCTGTCAGTGAATCGTCATGCGTCTCGGGGGTGGATGGATGGATGCATGCGTGTTGGTGATGAGTGGAGTGTGTGTGTGTGTGTGTGTGTGTGTGTGTGTGGTGTGTGTGCGTGTGGCGTGTGTGTGTGTGTTGTGTAGAGAGGACGTGTCTCAAATGAGTCCGGAGCTGCGATCCCATGTGGTTCTCACCACGTACAGTTTGGCCAATGACCGGATTAGCTTCCCCACTGCTGCCTGCTGCCCCCGTATGCCACCTAAGGCCTGCAGGGGACGCCAGGGAGGTCGTCACACTGCCAACGGAGAGCCAGCAAGCTATCAAGATGAAAGATTCAAGAAGACTCAAGATTCAAGATTCAAGGTTAATCGTCACATCCACATACGGGAAATGTAAGTGAGCGGCGATGCCCAGCGGAATGTGCAAAAGAACAACACAATGCAAATAATCCGAATATCCGCATATTTCCATAAGGTGACCAAGGCACGCTGGTGTAATCAATGAATGAAGGCTGTCGTGTTTGAGTGCAATCAGGGAAAGCTAAAATATTTTGAAGGCCGTGTCAATAGCTGGCAGAAACGAAGGGACACGAGATGGTTGTCTCGTTGAACTCCGGCATAGCTGGCTCTATACCCTGCCTCGTGTACATTTACATTACATTACATTTACATTTTACATTACATTTAGGGCATTTGTCAGACCACTTTTATCCAAAGCGACTTACAAAGAGTACATTTGATTGAAGGAGAGACAGCGAATATATCACTGTGGTACATAAAGATAAGAATAGAACAGGTTTCAATCATTCATAGTTGCAAGGTTAATAGAACGAGTTTCATAAATAGTTTCATAATATCTGGGATAAGAGCAGACGTGCCATTCTGAGAATGCTGGGGTTTGCATCGTGTGACTGTTAATGACAGCGTCAAACAGCAGTGATGAGAAGTAGCCTCCATTTATGGAAAAAAAATAACTCGATCAGACAAGAAGCACACATTACACACTTGAGTACACTTGGACTTGACTTCCTATCAAAGGAAGTCACGCGCTGGGGCAAAAATATCGTCTTTTCTTTCGTGCCTTCGTCTACGTCTTTGTTCACGAACGCCGTCAAGAGATTTTTATTAAGAAATGGTGATCACGCGACTACAATTCAGGCCCGTTTTATTAAATGTCACGTATTGTAATGGTATGTGTGAAGTCGGCACACATTGAGTCCATCCGGCTGAAGATCGTTGTTTCGGAGTCTCAGGTGTCGGAAGAAACATCACCCTGAAGTTCAAATGCACGCGAAATTCACAATGTACTCCCAGTTGTCAAGCCATGAATGTTACTCCATGTCAAGCCATAATTTAATCCCAGTGTCAAACATATTGAAGTTGGTCTCCACAACACAACTTTGTGAGTTCAAGGCTATAGGTAGACTGTGGACAGTTGCGGATTTCAAACCCAGAACCCTTTCCCGCCGGGAGGAGCCCGACTCACACTTTCACTGGACACCCACACACCGACAACAGAGAGTCAGAGACCTCAAGCGGCTTAGGAGGAGCAGTTTTTGGGTTTTGGTTTTGTGTGTGTGTGTGGTTGCTCATGGACACACCTCGACGGGAGCCACGGAGGAATACGACCAGCAACCCTCCAGTCACAGGACAACCTGTTCTGTTTCTTCTTGATGCTGCCAGCAAATCGGCAGCATGTCTCTGTGGATGGGAAAGGTACGGTTGTTTTTCGCCGTGCGCCTGTTAGGACACACTTTGCATTCGATTAATAGTTTGGTTTGGATCTTATTTGATGAGCCGTCGTATTTACATACGCAATATATTCAAACAACTATGCACTTGCAGGGAGTATTACCGTCAGCGTTCCAATGCATATCGGGAATATTACAGGAATAATCATAGGGAACGGATGCGATTGCTGCATTTTTGCTGTATGCTTTTTTCCGATGACCTACTTTTTACACGTACTATACAAAGAGGACATACCCAAGCTCCTTCTCCATCATTTTTCATTGAGCGCTGAGTGACAGTGCCTTGTCACAGCGGGGGGGCGGCGCTCGTCAGGAAGAGGTAATCAAACCTTGGCCGTTTTAAAATGCGGCGCATCGCACCGGAGGGGGTCCCAGAACAGCCGGGCCCGGGAACGCCGAGAAAGCATCACTAGCCGTGCACAAAGAAAAAAAAAAACGGTGATGGACACTATGATGGAAATCACAGCCGTCGTGTGTTCACAAGCCAAAGAGACGGGTAATATATATACAGGTGTGTGAATATCTTAGCCTCGTACTACGTGTGCTCAATACGTGGTTAGCTCGGTTAAACGGCGGCAGGGCGAAGCAAGCAGCGGCAAGGTAAAGAGAAGATAATTGCATACATATACATCCGCCTGAATGAATTATATGAGTGCACTAAAGCACATTTAAGAGTAATGGTTGCAGGGGTGGTATAGTGGTTGTGGTGGATACCAGGGCCGTGATTACGGGTGCACAGATACAAAGAGCAGTTTGAACACACAGGGAAACGTCGCCTGTTTCCATGGTCCTGTTTAATGAGCATCCCGCTGGTACGAGGCTCTGTGCATTACAGCAGGACACTGCCGTGGATTCGAGTCCCCTTGACCTCGCGCCCGACCCCCCCCAGTGTGGGGTTCTCAAGGGGCTTCTAATCCTTCCGTGTTTTCCTCCCATTTCGGTCCCACTGTTTTTCAGCGAGCGGCCGTTTGATCGCGAGGATTGAAGCCACTGTCACGAGAAGGCCGAGGAAGCCGTCACAATGTCCGTCGAGAGCCTTTGACGCCGACCAAAGTTGCCGGGTTGCCAATGATTCCCTGGGAGTCCGCGGGCTTCAAAGCGGCGCACTTTCAACCGCAGTCGCAGCTCCAATTGGTTTCACTTTGATTTGATCCGTTTGAGGAATAATTGTCCAAAATCTTTCCGCCACGTGTCTGTCTTTTTCTTAACAAGTTGTTTCTTTTATTCAAATTGTAAGAACAGTTTGCTGATTTTCAATGAGCAAAAGACACATGAATGTCCAGGATCAGTGTGGGCGCACCGACAGCGGGACGACAGCAAATGGGCTGCAAACATTCACATTTAACAAACATTATGGAACGTCTGTTGTTCGGTCGTTAGTAATTAAATTGCGAAATCGTTGGTTAGCTTTAATTAGGACTCTGTCGTGGCCATATTGGGCTGCTTGCTCTCCCTTGACCATCACATTCTGGTCCCATTAGGAGTCCCGTAATAACCTCAAAAACTTCTCTTGAGGTCACAGATGTTCATGGTTAAGTATGTAGATGTATAAATATACTGTGTGGCTCGGAGACGGTGACGTTTAGTGTATATTTTCAATGCATTACGTCAGTGTTCCTGGTTCTTGTTCGAGGTTCTATTAGACTGGCGTACTCACAGACGACACGGCAAATATCCACAGACGTCTTTATATGGATTCAAGATGACGAAGATGATGAAATCTGTATTTTTTTATCATTCTGTTGTTTTCCATGTTGTTGTTTTATTGTACTGTTAACCTGCCGCAAGAATTTCCTTCGGGATTAATACAGCTTCTATCTATTCTATTCTATTGGGTTTGATGTGGTTGAGCTGTGGTTGGGAAAGCAAGGCATCATGGGACTTTGGAGAAACAATGTCAACGCGTCGCGCATTCCATTCATTCTAAGATGGTGGCCTCAAGACACCAACAGTGAGACATCTGAGCCAAACAGCAGGCGGGGCAGCAGATTCAACACCGAGACGCTCACGCAAAGCGACCTCGATCTATTCATCTATTCCGGTCCGAGATTTGACTTTCACAATGAGACATGAGCGTGAATGTGTCATCGGAGGGCGCCGTCTGGACGTTCCGGATACGCCCTCGCGTCCGTGTGAACCGTGGAACGCGTGATCACGTGACCCCCACACAGGATCACGTGATCAAGTGCGGATGGAAGTCTCCACCGACGCGACGGTGCCTTCAGCGGCCCCACAGCGTGCAATTAGAGAGAGACACAGCAATGCCGCGGGCGTGTAATTAGCAAACAGGGATCAACTCTCAACCCTCAGCCCTGACCTCAGCCCTGACCTCAGCCCGAGCGCAAGAAAGTCAATTTCACTCCCCGGGAACGATTTCGACGTAATAAAAACCGGGAAAGTATGAACGTGAAGCACCGCGGGACCGCAGGGTAGCCGCGCCGCGGTAGCTGCTAACAAAGCCGGCTAATAACAACAAATTAGGCTTCTTATTCCCCGGCCAAGTGTTTATTATTTATGTCAAGAGGCACTTGTTGCTGAGTCTAATGGATTACTTTTTAAATTGTGCCTGCCCTTGTCAAAATCCACTCGGGTTTAAATCCCCAGGATCAATGGGGCGTAATTCCCAAATTAGAGCGGAACTTCACAATGCAAACTCTTTTTTAATTTGGAACTTTCCCGAGCACACACACACACACACGCACACACACACCGCGTCCCCTCACGTACCCAGAATGCAATGCTGCCTCACTGTTGGCACTCTCTTTCGACAAGGAGAGAGGGGTTTAGGGGGTTCACACCCGCGGAGACAGGCTCCCACGAAGCACCAACGGAACAGGCGGGTGTCTGTAGAGCACTGTACTCGCTAATCGCCCCGTGATCTCTTAAGAGACAGATTAATCCCAGACTAATGGGCAAACGTGTTTCTTTTCGTTAAAAAAGATGAGTGTTGTGTAAAACGAGACAACATGGACGCCGGTGGAACTGACCAATTCATTATTTAAAAAAAAAAAAAAAGCGGGAGGGCGGGTGGACGAGGACTGCTGGTTGCCTTTTTTTTTTAGCCCTCCACTTGCTGATTGACGAACGTGGGCACCATGTGTAGCATACAGATGTACACCCGCACACACACACACACACACACACGCACACACACACACACACACACAGAGTGCATATCCGTCATAATTAGAATGGCTCGCCGACAGTCCCCTCTGAGATTAAAAATGTCTTGGGGACCAATTATCAATTTCCTGGCTCACCTTCAGCAAAGGGCAGCGGGCGGAGTCGACCCGGGACAGAGAGACAGACCTCCGCCGTCAGATCCGGCCCGACGCCGCTCGCCGGCCGAACGCTGAGGCGCTAGGTGAGGGATTCTTATCCTTAAGTCATTATTTATGTGTTTTTACCGGCTTTTTCTTTTGCAGATGAAACACAAAAAGAAGACAAGAGTGCAGACGGTGGGATACGCTACTGGGACACAACCAGAGCCCATTGATTTTTACAACGCTCCGTCTAGAATATCTAGAATGTAGGATTCTGTGGCACGTCCATGCAGGGTAATGAACCATGGGACTACAGGCCTCTCTATGCAGGGTAATATACCACTGGACTACGGGTTGCTCTATGTAGGGTAATGAACCATGGGGCTACGGGTTCCTCTATGCAGGGTAATGAACCATGGGGCTACAGGTTCCTCTATGCAGGGTAATGAACCATATGACTACAGGCTCCTCTATGCAGGGTAATGAACCATGGGATTACAGGCTCCTTCCTCTATGCACAGTCATGAACCACGGAACTGCAGGGTAATGAACCATGGGACTACGGGTAATTACCAATGGGACTACAGGTTCCTCTATGCGGGGTAATGAACCATGGGACTGCGGGTAATTACCAATGGGACTACAGGTTCCTCTATGCAGGGTAATGAACCATGGGACTGCAGGTTTGGGTGGTGTATCTGAGGACAAACATGGAGGACAGTGGTCTGTTTTACTGTTCAGGTGCTGGCCACAAACCAAAAGGTGCAAAGTTAGGACTCACAGAGGGAGGTACCACAGTGGTGTCCGCCCACTGATAATTGGAAATTGTATTGTTTTGTTGTGGCGGTTTTTGGCCGCAAATGCCAGATTGGACACCTTTGAAAACATCCTCATAAATCACTTACTGCTCAATATAAAAGACATAATTTTATTTGTCCACAATATTATTTGTCCTCGCCATCCTGTAAACTGTGGGTTTCCAACAACGAAATAACCATTTCACTGCATTGTTGCGCTCGCACACTTTATTGTGGTACCTCCAGGTATCGCCCCCCCCCCCCAACCACCACCACCACCACCGCCTCCACCAAGTACACTGTTCTTCCTTTACGATAAATGATGACATTTTAGAGTTGGGATGCAATTGTTTGGCGTTCCCTACGGCCGCCGTTCTCTGTCTGTCAGCCCCAATAGTGAGCAATGCAATGCAGGCGAGACCGGCCCCGCGGGCTGCGGCCGGGGCCCGGGAACGTGTTGAATTGCCTTCGACTGCCGCAGGAGTTTCTTCTTCTCGCGAAGTATTTGATGCGTTTTCCTTCGTGTCCCCGGGGGTGGCCATTTTGTTTCCAGCATTTTACGTCGGACCGCAGGATCGGTCCGAGTGTGTAATGTCGCAGGAGTTTAAAGACAACTCAATATGATAAAGGATATCTATTTTCATTGAATTGAGTCGTCTTTGAAAAAAGAAATGTTGGATATAACGATTGGTCTGAGTCAGCGTATCACTTGGTCCGTTGTTACTGGCCGTGTTGCGGGAAAAAAAAAAAGCATCAATTTGGGCAAACAATATCTGCAGCCAAGTCCACTCAACCACAAACTCAGTGACACAGGAGAGATGGTGTTTGTTTGTTTTTTTTGTCAAATTTGGCAGAAACGATGGAGGGGGGGGGGGGGGAGGGGGGGGGGAGGGGGGGCGGGGGGGGTTCACTCGCTGTGTTATTCCAATCGAGGAGAGACCAATTTGAGCGATTAACAGAAGCCATTATGATTCAGGGTCTCGGAAATTGCTCTCCGCCACGGTGTGTGCCATCTCGCAGGGTTAGTGGGCTGTGGTTTATTAAAACTCCGAGGAAATTAGAACGCTGACTGTGGTCTCGGCGCGCGGGAGGAGGTGGACACAATCACGCAAACGGGAAGAGACAAGAAAGACCGAATGGAAATCAATGGGCTTTAAATGGTCAGTCAACCAATTGGCTACCGAGGGAACGTAATGGGAATCCGAGTGGATGGGTTGATGACGACGCTCGCGTTTGTTTTCTTGTCCATGTTTGTGCATCCACCATCCAGGTGGCTTCCAGGGTTCATTATAAGGAAGAGAGACAGCCACCAGTCACACCATCAACAACGTCAGCGGAACCGTATAGAGTGTTCCAGAATTCAGGTATTCCAGACTTAGCTCTAATTACCTGCTTGGCCCGCAGCTCCTGCTTGATTTTCGCACTTTCTCTTGAGTATAGACATGGCCAGAATGAAGTGAACCATGGGACTACACGTTCCTCTGTGCAGGGTAATGAACCATGGGACGGCAGGGTAATGAACCATGGGGGACTACAGGTTGCTCTATGCAGGGTAATGAACCATGAATGAACCAATGACTGGTGATGATTTGTGATGGACATTAAAGTCTTGATTAATTGCCAGACCGACTGTGTCATTTGTCCTTACCTGGAGGAAGCCGGAAAAAGCGGCATTGTGGCAATAGACCTTGCTCCATGCTTGCTTCATAATCAGTAAATGGGGTTCAAACCTCTCCTGAATTAATTAACTGTAGTATTATATTGTTATAATTAGGGTTATATTATTGTTATAATATAATGTATATCATTATTTTGTGAAATTCAAGCATCTATAATACTGAAATACTGAAGTCTGCAGAAATATAATGGCGCACTTCAATCAAGATCGCAATCACGTCCTTTGGCCGACTCATTGTTATTAGAATGTCAGACTGACAAGAGGGGCGGACCTCAGCTTGCATTCATTTGTCTGACTTCAGCGTGATGGCAACACGAGGCAATTGTTGTGCCAGCTTCCCGTAGACGAGAGTAAATTAACCTCAGTCTTCCCCCGGTTCCCCCCCCCGGTCGTCGAGGGTGTCCTCCGATCTTCCTAGATTTGCTTCGGCTGCCATCGCCGGACGGCCACAGTGACAGACGCGTCACCTGGGCTTACCCTGCTCAGCTCCTTTGTGAGGCTGACCCATTGTCGTGGCTTTGGTCCTGATGAAAAAAAAAAACCCTCGCATGGCTTCCTTTGCTTGCGAGGGACTCGTGTTTTAAATATATATGCCGAGCAAAGTACAAGCTCTCTCGCTCTAAATTGCCTCGTGGGATGTCCTCCCGTTTCCAATGCCACTTCAGCTGATGTGTGTGTGTGTGTGTGTGTGTGTGGCATTTCAACCTTTGAAGGTTTGCTTTTTAACAGCGGTACGACCAATGAGCTGGAAATTGTCTTCCCTTCCAAAGTGGCATCATTAAATGGGGACAACAGACCAGTGTATTTGTCGTCGTGGTCATTGTCGCCGGTAGCGGGAGGATATATCGGCGCGTAAGCTCGCTAAACCCTCCTTCCGCACGGTCCATCACGAAGATGATGGCCGCGTGAACGTGAAGGAACGACACACAGAAGAACAATGCATTGCAATGCGTCACAGCAGCGGTGACGTCGGGAAGTGTTTTAACATTTAATACCGAAGGCGGCTTCCATCGCCTCGGCCTCAGTGTGTTCCGGTCAGCGGCCTATTATTTACAACCGGTTTCAATCTATGTGCAAATTACTGGAGTCGCACGCAGACGATGAAATTAGGACCATCGTCCACCACCAGCAGCGTGTGTCTCTATCTGTAATTACCCATTCTACCAAAACACCTTTCTAAAGTTGCCAGCTTGGGGAGATGAAAGTTTAGTCGTCCTCCTTAAAGGTGGACTATTTAACACATCTCCAACACGGTTCCTTTTGGGGTCGTAGGAAAGAGATTTTTAAAATAATTTTGCGCATGTTATCAATATAATCTGTATCATTAGATTTAGTGTACAATAGGCGGCACTGATGATGCGTTTTTGCATTATTTTTGCGCTGACACACCGTTGGCAGAAGGAAGAGTATTTTGACTGAATGTCCAAATGAAAAAATATTTCGTAACATTGATTTAAAAACCCTTTTCCGCTCCGCCGACCTCCAGTGTAACCCCTCGATGTGTTCAGTCGGTGACTCACTGACTGGCCGCCATATTGAATGAGTACAGGTCCACGTAGCCCAAGTACTCGCAACACTTTGGTTCCACCGATCTTTGTCAGGTCGACCATTGATTTCAACGACGGGTTAAATTAATAATAGCCACCAATATTAAAAACATGTTGTTGAAGTGGCAGTATATATATATATATATATATACAGTATATATATATTTGGGCTGGACTGGACTAAATGCCGTTCCTAGGAAGGGTGAAACAGAGACATTGTCCCAGGAGCTTTTAGCCCAGAGTAAGGTTCTCCCCTTGTCTTCCAATTGGTGGCAATCTGTCATCGGAACAATACAAATAATTGGAGCAAGAAAGGGCACGAGGAACACATCTCAACCGATAACAACTGTTGGCCTTTTAACACACACCTAACAAGACGAGCTTACTGACAGTATGCCGTGGAGTCTAAACTGGATGTAATCCTCAGTGAGTGCAAAAAAACGCCACCCACTGGTGTAAAGTGGACCGACTTACGGCACACTGTACAGTCAAACAACCCGACCCCCTTTGTGATCGACTGAGCTTTTGGAGGATTGAGGTCAGGGGTCGTGCGGAACGCAAGCAATATAGGCCAATGGCGTCATGGGGACATCACCAAGAGATGACTGAGAAAGAAGATTTGAAGTAGGAGGCTGTTAACGGCCGGCTTGTATGACCGCAACATAAAAAGGACAACGGACAACAAACTTCTGTCAGTGAATCGTCATGCGTCTCGGGGGTGGATGGATGGATGCATGCGTGTTGGTGATGAGTGGAGTGTGTGGTGTGTGTGTGTTGTTGTGGTGATGTGTGTGAGAGAGGAGGGCGTGTCTCAGAATGAGTCCGGAGCTGCCGATCCATGTGTGGTTTTTTTTTATATGCTCACACGTCACCAGGTTTTGGCCAATGACCGGATGTCAGACTTCCCCACTGCTGGCCTGCTTTGCCCCCGTATGGGCCACTAAAGGGCACTGCGGGGGACGCAGGGAGGTCGCCACACTACCAAGACGGGAGAGCCCAGCTATCAGGATTAAAGATTCTAAGAAGACTCAATGATTCAAGATTCAAGTGTTAATCGTCACATACACATACGGGAAATGTAAGGTGAGCGGCGTATGCCCAGAGGGAATGTGGCAAAAGAACAATACAATGCAAATAATTCAGAATATCCGCCCATATTTCCATAAGGTGACCAAGGCACGCTGGTGTAAATCAATGAATGAAGGTTCGTGTTTGAGTGCAATCAGGGAAAGCTCAAATATTTTGAAGGCCGTGTCAATAGCTGGCAGAAACGAAGGGTACATTTACATTTACATTTACATTTACATTTAGGACATTTTGCAGATGCTTTTATCCAAAGCGACTTACAAAGAGTACATTTGTTGAAGGAGAGACAGCAATATATCACTGTGGTACATAAAGATAAGAATAGAGCATTTTCATAGTTGCAAGGTAATAGAACGAGTTTCATAAATAGTTCTGCATAATATCTGGGATAAGAGCAGACGTGCCATTCTGAGAATGCTGGGGTTTGACATTTCACAATGTACTCCCAGTGTCAAGCCATAATGTAATCCCAGTGTCAAGCCATAATGTAATCCCAGTGTCAAACCGTATTGCAGTTGTGTCTCCACAACACAACGTTAGTGAGTACACACACACACACACACACACACACACACACACACCACACACACACACAGGGAACACACTGCCGACATGCACAACAATACACACTTTTAAACGTCACGTTTATAGAAAAATTACTGACAAATCACTCAACTACCAAAATGCAAAACGTAACAAACCTGCTTCAGAAGTTAATTGCATATTTGTAAGTTGTCCTGCATGACAGAGAAAACGTCGTTTTAATGATAATTAGACTCGTCTGCTTGCTCGCGAGTACCTCGGTTAGTAATGACGAAGTCCTACTGACCTACTTTATAGTTTTTTAACGGATAATTAACAAAAAGTAAGCAAGTGTTTGTTTTACGGCGGACTGGGGAGGGGAGGGGGGGGTGCGCTTCGGCTGGTCTCAGCGGCCAATTAAAGCTGATTGCAGTCGAGAGAGAGAGAGAGAGAGCTCCCTATGCTCCAAAGAGTCTTGTTTAATCGAGGTTTCATCATTAAAACAGTGGCTACCTGAGTGATGGTATTCACCGTAACCGGGCCGGCTGGGGATGCTGGGGATGCTTTTCATGTCAAGTTGTATTCAGAATGTTGGAAGACGCGACACTGATTGATTGATTGATTGATTGATTGCTCGAGACAAAACCATTTGGAAGGGCGAGGGGGGGGGATTCGTGGATACTACTATACATTTCCCTCTTTATATTTGATAGAGTTTCAATAACAAATAAAGAAGAAATAAAATACTATTAACACTTTGTGACTCTGAAGGCAGCAGGGGCTCAGGTCTCCTTTGCGCCTCTGTACACGTTCCCTGGTGCACAAGTAGACCCTGATCAGTGTTTCCAACCAAAGGTACTCTTCCTTGAAATCAACGCCGTTTAAAGGGCAAGTACACACAACATAGTGTGTATGTTGTGAGTGTGACTTATATGAGCATAGACAACATATTAAACAATTACGTCCTGACATCAGCCGGCAGCTCGTTCCACCGCCGCGGTGCCAGAACACAGAAGATACACTAAATAATTATTATTCTCAGCAGCTTACACCTCGAACATACAGTACAGTAGCGCTGGCTGTTTTTTCCCAGCATGTCACCAGCCTGATGTCAAAAGTAAAGCACTGTAAGGGGAACACACCCACCGTGTTCTCCCTCAAAACTCCACACGCTCTCGGTGGTTAGTTTGTTCGCACGCCGCGTTTTTTAAAGATTAGCAGCGCGTCGTCGGCGTCACCCGGCGAGCGTCGCTCCTCCGCGCGGCCTCAGTCAGTCAGTCAGTCAGTCAGTCAGTCAGTCAGTCAGTCAGTCAGTCCGCCCTCACCCCCGGATAAACCCCCTCTGATGAGTCTGCTCTTAATCACCAAAATGCAAATGACGCAATTAACACCCCGCACTTAAGATTTCATCAAAGGTGGCATCACGGCGCTTTCAGCGGGGACACGTAATTGGCACCGGGAAGACGAACAAGACGAGAGAAAGTGGTTCGTCTGGCGCGGCACGCTGTGCGGCCTCGCTGTCGTTTATCAAACTGCACGCGCGCGGTTGTTCCTCGTAAATGTGCGCTGGGAGATTGATTTTATGCTATATTCCCAGTACGTACGTATGGGTTCCAACGAGCGCCGAGGCCGAAAGAGATCGACGTCTCTCCCTCTTTAAAGTTGCCAGTTAACTGAGCGAATGACGTTTAAAGTGGGAGTGTGGTCCACCTGGAAGTATGGTGGACAGATCAGCCTCCCAGCCCAGCCCAACCCGGTGGACTGCAGCAACTGGGAGGCTGATCTATCCACCATACTTCTAGGTGGAAGTATCAAGCATCACTTGTGAAACCACTTGGAATGGCGCTCACGCCTGGTGGTATAATAGGAGTCCTTTTAATAATCCCCTTGTTATAAAGGGTGGAGAATACCATGGCCTGGTTAACAGAGAACATTACAGACGACCTGGAAACCCACTTACAGTCAACACATGATAGACTACATAGGTGAACATGTCTTTGCCGTGACTACAGCATTTCTACACGGCTAAATAAAATAATTGAGCGGGGGGGGGGGGGCTTATCACGGGCTGACAGCAGAGCCTCTGGTCGCGCTGGATTATCATTAATACCGGCGTTCCTCCTCCTCCTCCTCCGCTCTCCAAAATGTTCCCGCTTCAGCACAAACGCGAGGCACCGGAGGAGCTGATGCAGGGGGTTGGAAAATCCGCGAGGAGAGCTGGAGGAGTGCTGGGGGGATAGGGGAGGAGGTGGGAGGAGGTGGGGGGGTGTACAGGTTAGAAGAAGAAGAAGAAGAAGACGAAGAAGGGTGGTTGGTGCCCACAACTGGTTGGATGGATCAGGGCTTGATGCCGCTAGACACCCAAAGCTTCTTCTGCTGGGATCCAAGTTGAAAGGAAAGAGATGGAAGCCTTTAGGTCTGCCCCCACCCCACCCCCGAGCTGTGCGCACACACACACACACACACACACATACACACACACACTACACATGGTGGTTCGGGCGTTTGATTCCAGCTGAACCAGCTGAACCCCAATGGAAATGGATTGCATTTGTACAGCACTTGTATCCAAATCACGTCACAGTTGCCTCACATTCACCCATTCACACACCGACGCAATTATTTTGCAATTATTTCGGAGACCGAGCAATAGCCTTGACACTGTGTCTGTATGAAGTGTCGTTCAAAAGTTCTTATTATGCTGTTCAACAATGCTTCACAGGCCTAAGATTCGAAGAATGTCAAAGAATGTCAAAAGAATTTCGACTTGACCCGCGCTCGTCCATAATTATTACGTCGGACTGCGGCCCACCCAGCGGACCTGCCTCGATATGACGACGCGGGTGTAGAGCGACGGCGTGTTCGCCCCACGCTGTGTAATTTGACTCTCTCAGCGAGCTTGTGGGGAACAGAGGGCGCTCTAAAAGCAGAGCCCCGTCTTCACTTCCACCGTTATTTCACTTTTTTTTTTATGGCTTTATGGAAAGGGACGCCGGACACAGGTGGGTGGGAAAAGAGAGGGAAATGACATGTAGCATATGAGGTCAAAGGTCAATTAATAATCATTGACAAATACTGGCGAAAATGTGTTCTACTGGTGGTGGAAATGTGTAGATTCTGTATTTTTGGAATTTCTAGAATTTTTTAGAATGTCTCTACTGTTACTCTCTGTTTAACCTTAAATGTTTTGAACCAACTTCACAAAAGCACATTCCTTGTTTGCAAAAACTAATGATGATTTCTTACTTTATCATATTTATATATTTTTTTTATTTTATCCCGATATTTATATCGGTCTTATTTCCTTCGGATTTATACTTATTGTTTTATGCATTTTGCTTACCACTCCTAAGTCAATTGTATGCATGAATTGTACGATATAAATAAAGATGTAGTATTAATATTTAAATTATTATTATTATGACCACAGGTCAAAATATCCGACCGGGGTCTCTCCAGAGCTTAATGCTCCTCCTCTGTATGCAGAGAATTCAGGGTTTAGTTTTTAGAGATACAAGGTATTTACAAGTTCATGGTCATGCATGGTGTGATAATTCGTGGAATTGTTAATATTGAATTCATTCCTATTAGCATCAGAAGCTGACACAAAAATATAGATTATTAGGTGTGTGTGGTGTGTGTGTGCATTTAGTCCTCTGGTGTGGTGCTGGTTGTGTTTCTATCTTCCTGTATCAGGTTGTGTGTTCCCTGTCCTTCTAAACGTTTCTATTTGATTTGTATTAATTTGAGTCTGGGTGTGTTTTGCACGGTTTAATTAGTTATACCCTCAACGCTGATTAAGGCTTTCGTTATGTTGCCAGGGGTTTAGTTTGGGGTTTTTTGTGGTCACACCTTCTACTTTGGTTCCTGTTACTGTCGTTAATTCACATTTAACACGCAGTCATTTGGCAGACAGTTTCATCCACAGTGATTTACACGTGAGGCTGTGAACAACACAATCAAAACACGGGGCGGCGGCGACGGGAAACTGCTGTGCGAGCGAGTTTCTTTCCAAGAAAACCAAGTGGCCAGATTTGAGATTGGCTATGGGCGTCCAAACACAACGTTATTAGATCGAGAGATTAGACCGAGGCATAGACAGAGTGAGTTAAGCACATCATGAGTTCAGACTTCATTTAAACTAGATTTGGAGCTCTGGGACATTCTTCATTTTAAATCAACCCTTTATTTCCACAGTCTACCTCGCCTTACCTCACCTTACCTACGAATAGACATTGATAGATATAAAGTAGATATAAAACAAAATGGTGTCTCCACACTCAACCCATTTTTAATAAACAATATATTCAAAATAAAATCACATTCATTATTATGAACTGTGCACGCACATTGGATTGTGCCATTGCAGTCATTGCATATCTACTGTGTATTACCTATTGTTGTAATTATAAAACAATCACAATTACCAGCCACCAGGGCAGGTGTTGTACATTCACAGAGAATTACCTTTGTGCGGTTGAAAGGATGATCAATACACTATACTGTACGATCGATCAATAGTCCGCCTCAGGGAATCAAGCCTGAAGTTAAACCTTGGGTTACATCGTGCGGTTTAACCTTCGCGTAAACTCGACTTCTCAGAAGACATGCGAGGAGGGAACCCTTCATGTGTCTTCATGTGAAGAAAAAGGAAACGAAGGGACGTTTTACAGATGATCTCTGTATTTTCCAGGCTTTTCGTTGGTAAATCCTTTCAAACTTTTGTGTGTTTGCTCACATCGAATAGCTCCCCCGGCTCCCCTAGGCAGACGGTGGTTTCGGCTTTCAAAACCTGGCAACCCGGGAACGGCGCACAGTCAAATGTGGCCGGGAAAAAAAACGATTGCCTTGAAGATCGGCACCTTGGGTCATTTTGATCTCTCGGCGTACCGACGGTGCGTAAAATTCGCCTTATCACAACGAGCGAGAGCGTGAGCGAGGGAGATAGAGAATGTGAGCGAGGGAGATCGAGAGTGTGTGTTGAGAGATATGGAGTGTGAGGGACGCGGAGACCGTGAGCGAGGGAGATAGACCGTGTGAGCTCGAGCGAGAGACTGCGAGCGAGAGAGACAGAGCGTAAGAGAGCGAGAGAGAGACTGAGAGAGAGAGAGAGACAGAGAGAGAGAGAGAGAGAGAGAGAGAGAGAGAGAGAGAGAGAGAGAGAGAGAGAGAGAGAGAGAGAGAGAGAGAGAGAGAGAGAGAGAGAGAGAGAGAGACAGAGAGAGAGAGCACAACTGCTTGGACAGCACTTTTCATGTTAATCCGTCCAATGTCGCTGATAGGGATGGTGTGTGTGTGTGTGTGTGTGTGCGTGTGTGTGTGCGTGTGCGTACGTGTGCGTGTGTGCGTGTGTGTCTGCGTGCGTGTGCGTGCGTGTGTGCGTGTGCGTGTGTGTGTGTGTGTGTGTGTGTGCGTGTGCGTGCGTGTGTGTGTGTGTGTGTGTGCGTGTGCGTTGTGTGTGTGTGTGCGTGTGCGTGCGTGCGTGTGTGCGTGTCGTGTGTGTGTGTGTGGCAGAGCGCCATTACTCTTTCACAGGTCGTGCCGGTGGCTGAGGTGTCATCACAGAGCAAGGTGGCGTCAACGTGAACCGACGGGATGTTTACATCTATAATTAAAGTGAAAAGGCCCCCGAGAGAACATGCCTGCTCGCTATTGGCCGGCACATATCGCCCTTGAATATAATCTTTAATATTACCGTCAGGTTCGTCTCCCTCATGGACGAGTGTCCGTGTGACTTCACGACACACTGGTCCTTCTTAAAGGAGCAGTGTGTGTAGGTTTTATGGGGCTGCATTGGCAGAAATGGAATATAATGTTCAGAACTGTGTTTCCATTCATGCATAATGTGTATGAGCACCTGAAACTAAGAGTCATTGTTCCTCCATGTTCTCTTCACCTCCTCAACCCCTCGCTTCACCTCCTCCTCCCTCACAGCCGATGACTTTGTCACCTGCATTACCAAAAATGTGAAGGTCTTCACCTCCTCGGTCACTCCTGCTGCTCTCCTCCCGCCCTCGACACCGCCCACCCCTGACAAATGCCATGTAAATGTAAATGTAAATGTAAATGTAAATGTAGATGTAGATTGTGTTTTCATTAGTTCTTCACTTGGTTGCAATCTGCAACGTCACCACAAGGCGCCACTAAATCCTCCCCACTGCACCTTTAAATGCTCAAGTTCCATCCCAGCGACATTGAAAAATAGAAGTAGAAATAATTGAAAAGCTTGTCTATACTGGACCTAATTCTGGATGCTTTTTAAATATTTGAATCGACACCATTGATACGATACGATCTTATTGGTGTAACTGTGCATTGGTTGGACTTCTGAGACACGGAAACAGTCGTGATAAACTCCAGATAAGGTTTTGCTAATAAGCTTATAATAACAAGCGATGTGCCGGTTTACACTTCGTCAAACAAATCATTTGTGAGTCGGCAAACAGAGAGTCACCGCAATAAGACCGACGTTCTAGACACTGCAGCCGTCGCCCTGCCGAGCCGTGGAACCGTGGGTCTGATCCTCGGCATCACCTCTCCGTCTATTTTATTTTGACACACTAAGTCGCACTTTGTATTTGCACGGGAGGCCAGGTCTGTCAACCTCCAATCAATAGCTGGTTTCTTTTGAAAGCAACATTACAGGTGCAATAGACTTTGCAAAATGTGCGACTTTAAGCTCGTGTGTACATTTTTGCAAAGAAAGCGCCCAACTGTCAAAAAAAGCGAAGCTCGCTGAAAGAAAAAATGTCTCTCGGCTGCTGCAGAGTCGACCCCTGTAGCCTTCACTTTCACACGGACGTGACGGAATGTGTTTTTCTAGCACATTTCAACCCATCGAATGTAAAGGGTCCCTATTATACCGCAAGGTGTGAGCGTTGGAAGCCATTTCAAAATTGTCATGTGACAGAAAATTGTCACTGTGACATAGTGACATCACTATGGGAGTGGGAGTGTCCACCCACATGTATGCCGACTAGATCAGTTGACCAGTTGGTACGGGACACTGGGTGGGCTGGTAGACACTCCCAGTTGTGAGTGAGACTGTGTCACAATGACAATTCTACTGTAGTCACATGACAATTTTGAAACGGCTTGTAATTGGCTAATCACACGTGGTGGTATAATAGGACCCCTTTAAGTAAGCGAGCGAGCGGGCAAGTCAATAAGTACACGAGTGAGTAAGTGAGTGACTGAGAGTTTAAGAAGTCAGTAAAAAGCTGTCTTTCCTCTTCTACACTTCTTCCCTGCCGTCCCCTGGGTGGCGCTTTGTCAGTCACAGTCTCGGGGAATGCAATTTAGTCCTCTCACTCTCGCCACCATTTCGGCTACTTCAAAATGGCCGCTCGCCGCCGGGGGGGGGGGGGGGGGGGGAAAGTAAAGCGCGGCGATTACTCAACCTTTCTTTTTGTCGAGGGGCTCTCTCACTTTCAACATGATCACGACTAAAATCCCGGGCCGGGTTTCCCCTGCGCTTGTGTGCGCGATCAATGGCCGCCGACCGGGAGCGTGGATTATATTATGGGACACAAAACACCGTTTAAACCCACGCTGATGTGTTTTGGTCCGTGCCTTGAGGTAGGCGGTTCCTTTTCGTATTTAGCGCGGCGGCGGATGATGAATGCTCCGTCGCGGTGTGTTGTGAATCATATCAAGGTGACGAGGGAGGGGAATAATCAAATGAAAAATTACAGGTGGAGTCTTTCCCCCCAAAACAAACAAAAAAGGTTTGTCATCTTCTTGGGGCCACGCGGCTGTTTCCCTTGTATTTGTTCGTTAAATGGCAACGTACCCGCGGCACAAACGACAACAGCACCATCTATCATGTAACCCGGTGGTGGTGGTGGTGGCGGCGGTGGTGGCGGTGGGGTTGCAGGTGGCAACATCTTTACATCCGAACGTCGTCCATCTCTCTCAGCTCTGAGCCCCCGAACACACGCTCGCTCTCGTTAAACCCCGCGGTGGTTCACGACGCTTTGAACCACCGCCGCGCAAAACGTTCCGTCAGCAGAGTGGATTCCGGCCAAATAAAGTGCAGCGCTCAGCCGCAAAAATTTTGACCACTGCTGTCAGTTCATTAGCCTTACGCTCGCGCCGTCCGTACGCCACCGCGGCGACTCCACCGCCGACGTGAACACAAACAAGGCTGCGTGCACGCACACACACGCACGCGCGCACACACTCACACGGATTAAAACATTTTCATCGGCTGAAATTTTATCTGGCAACAAAACGTAATCACGAGGGAACAAGCTAAATTGCTGCCGTTTCAAAATCCTGCCTGATCTCTCTCGTCGCTTATTTCAGACCATAAATCTCCCCTCGTTGTTGTTGTTGTTGTTGTTGTTGTTGTCAGACTTAAACGGATGCAGTTGCGTCCGATGGAAGTGGTTACGGCGTTCGACTTCCAGACAAAAAAGGTTCTGCGTTCGATCCCCGATGTCCACAAGTCTACCTTAGTGGGAGGCCTTCTTCAGCAAGATGATAACCTAACACCTGCTCCTTATTTATGTTAAAGGACTCCTACTTCGACTCTGGTTTCAAAAACCGGTTGGAATGGCCCCCACTTGACGTCACAAGTGGGAGTTGTTGTCCACCCAGATGTATGGTGGATGGATCAGTCTACCAGTTACTACAGTCCACTGGGTAGGCTGGTAGGCTGATCTATCCAGCATACTGTACTTCTAGGTGGACACTCCCACTTGTGATGTCAAGTGGGGGCCAATCCAACCCGCTTGGAATGGCTAATCACGCTCACACCCGGTGGTATAATATGTCTCCTTTAATTACATCTAAATACCGTCATATACGGTATATTTGCCGTACACCCCAAAGATATTCATTCCGAGTGCCACATGGTTGCCGATGGTTACCACCGGCGGGTGTGGGTGTGGGTGAGGGTGAGGGTGTGGGTGAGGGTGAGGGTGAGGTGTGGGTGTGGGTGAGGGTGAGGGTGAGGTGTGCGTGTGGTCGTGGGTGAGGGTGTGGGTGTGGTTGTGGGTGAGGGTGTGGGTGAGGGTGAGGGTGTGCGTGTGGTCGTGGGTGAGGGTGTGGGTTTAGTGGCCGAGGTCGGGCTGGAGGCGGAAGCAGCTGCCCTGAACGGACCGAGTGGTCCGGCCGGGTTAGCGAGCCCCGTCTGCCAGATGGGTACCTTGGATAGCCGTGGCTGGGGTCACGTGAGAGGGGCCCTGAACTCCCCATCCCCATGGTCCTGCAGGGAGGGAGGGAGGGAGGGAGGGAGGGAGGGAGGGAAGGAGGGAGAGAGGGAGCGAGGGAGGCATTTGAGGGAACACTCGCTCCTTCTGGGTCACTTTAGTCCAGATGTTCTGAAGAACATCGTCCAGAAAACACTTGCAGACAAAGATTTTGCTGAGGCCCAACTTTGAAGACTGACAACATCGTTCAAAAACAACGGTTGGAAAGCTGTCAAGTATTAACTAATTTGAGAATAACTTTATTTGAGACTCATCTCTATCGATCTGCTTTTGGGATATAGTGTGGAAAACACCTGCATCACAAACGTCTGTGTCTCTGGGACACAAATGCAAAATCTTACCACGACTCAGTTGTTTGAATTTGAGTTAATAACAAGTTGGGTTCAGACGGTGGGTAGGAAGTCAACAGAACGGTACGGGGGGGAGATCTGGGTGCCGGCGCCATGGGGGGAACGGGGGTGAATACGTTTAATTTGCATACGTTACACGACGCATTCAAATGATTCAAAGCTGTCCCGCCCCTTTAAGTGAATCATTTACAACAGCACACGGACGTAATGAGGCTAATATAACACCAACATAATAATGACGCATTCTTAACAGAGTCATTGTTCCATGCGTGTCTATAGAGCCCACATTTACATGAAGCCCTGAAATTAAAGGCCAGTATAATTGATTACCCATGTTGACATAACACCACCACAACTACTACTAATAGTAATTATAATAATAATATATATATAAAAAAGCCATGTGCAATCGCGATACTATTGTTTTATTCCAATGGTATGCTTATCACAATTTCCATCGACCCCCATAATCATACTTGGGTGTTAAAAAGCCGAATAAAAGCTTTCTTCTCGTGGTTCTAACAACTCTACACATTCGACCGCATTTATAGCTCATAAGCGTTCAGAAAATCCTTTAACAGCTTTGCATTATGCGCAAACTTGATGCCGCAATAAAAACCTAATTCAATTCGATATTATTGTCCCGTAGTCCAATGGCTGCCATACAAACCCCATTACGGATCCATTACCTGACTTCCTGTCTGCAAAGCCAACAGCTCCGTGATGACTTCCCAACCTTTCCCGGCGCGCCAGCCGAAGCCCAGACGTCTTCATCCGCAAAGCAACCATTTCGGTCGACACACGGGAGTTAATCGTGTCTTACTTTCCGATCGCCGTGTT